>SNQJ01S0017702.1:77096-93932 GCA_010110895.2 Picea sitchensis
AATGGTTGAAAATGAGATGGATTCAAGAATCAAATGCTTAAGATTGGATAATGGAGGAGAATTCACCTCAAATGAATTTATGGACTGTTGTAGCAATCATGGAATAAAAAGGCAATTCTTCATTGCTAGGACACCTCAACAGAATGGAGTTGTTGAAAGAAAGAACAGGACAATACGGGAAATGGCTCGAACAATGCTAATGGATTCCAAATTCACAGATATATTTTGGACACAGGCAGTGCATACAATAGTTCACATTCAAAACTAAGTAATGCTCATAAACAACACTGATAAAACTCCCTACGAGCTATGGAAAGGAAGACCAGCAAATGTGAATCACTTCAGAGTTTTTGGAAGCAAATGCTACATCAAAAGAGAAGATGGAAGAATGGGAAAGTTTGACTCTTGTGTGGAAAAAGGAGTACTTGTTGGTTACTCAAGTACAAGGAAAGCATACAAGTGTTACAATATAAGATTGAACAAAGTTGTGGAAAGCATCAATGTAACCATTGATGAAATAGGCAGACCAGAATCAAAGGAAGAAGAAAACAAATCAATGGAACAACTTTTCGAAGAACAAGCAGAAGATGAAGTAGAAGAGGAAGATGAAGAGAATCCGACAGAAACAGAAGAGCAAGTCTAGCAAGTATCTCCAAATACACCTAGAAAACGAGTACATAAGAATCATCCTTCAGATCATATTATTGGAAACAAAGATGCAGGAGTTGAGACTAGAAGAAAAATCCATTTGCCGGAACAAACACACCTAGCACTCTTATCTACAATTGAACCAAACTGATTTGAAGAATCCAGCAAGGATGAATTTTGGAATAAGGCCATGGATGAAGAATTGGATCAAATAGAGAAAAATGACACTCGGTAATTGGTTCCAAGACCAAAGAATAAGAATTTGATCGGCACAAAATGGGTTTTCAGGAATAAATTAAATGAAGATGGACAAGTTACAAGGAACAAATATAGATTGATATGTAAAAGATATGCACAGATTGAAGGAATCGACTTTGAAGAGACATTTGCCCCAGTTTCCAGAATGGAAACAATCTATTTGCTTTTAGCATATGCATGCTCCAAAAATGTTAAAGTATATCAGATGGACATAAAATCAGCTTTTATGAATGGGGAACTTGAAGAAGAAGTCTACATTGAACAACCAGAAGGATTTCAGTTGTCAGAGAACGCAGATTATGTGTGTAAGTTAAAGAAGGCCTTGTATGGTTTAAAACAAGCTCCTAAAGCATGGTACTCTAGACTGGATAAGTATCTGCAGCAAGCAGGGTTCAAAAAAGGAAGTGCAGACAACAACCTCTACATTAAGGTAAGTGAAGGTAATATTTTATTAATTGAAGTTTATGTTGATGATATTATTTTTGGTAGTGATGATGACAGGTTAAGCCAGAAATTTGCAAAAGATATGCAAAATGAATTTGAAATGTCATTACTTGCAGAACTATCCTTCTTTTTGTGACTTCAGATACGTCAAAGAAACCAAGGAATCTTTATTTCTCAAACCAAGTATATCAGAGAAATGCTAAAGAGGTTCAAAATGGAATATTCTAAACCAGTTATCACTCCAATGCAAACTAGTTGCAAGTTGAGAAAAAATGATGATTTGAAGTCTACAGATCAGAGGCAATACAGGTCAATGATTGGCATCCTACTATATGTGACAGCATCCAGACTAGATGTAATGCAGGCCGTTGGACAGGTGGCACGATTTCAAGAAGCACCAAAAGAGTCACATGCGTTAGCAGTGAAGAGGATTTTCATATATCTCAAAGGAACATAAGAGTTTGGATTATGGTATCCAAAAGGAAAGGATCTATCACTTATTGCCTACACAGATGCAAATTGGACAGGTTGTATTGATGACCGACAAAGCACCAATGGAATAGAGTTCTACTTGGGTGAGTGTTTAGTATCATGGCTAAGCAAGAAACAATCATCAATATAATTATTTATAGGCGAGGTAGAGTATATTGTAGCAGCATCATGTTGTACACAGGTTCTTTGGATAAAACAAACTCTGACAAATATCTAGGTTGAGTATGATGAACCCATTCCAATATATTGTGATAATATAGGTGCCATTAGTATCTCAAAGAACCCGGTGATGCACTCCAAGACGAAGCACATTCCAATCAAGTATCACTTTCTACGGGAGCAGGTTTTCAAAAATAACATCATAGTTGAGTATGTGGGCACAAAAGAACAAGTGGCAGACATCTTCACAAAACCACTTCCAAGGGAAAACTTTGAATATATTCGCCAAATACTTGGAGTTATTTCTACTCCAAAATGAATGTTTTTTGAATGCTTATCTTATATGTCTTAGATTTACATGAGGAAGCACCATAAGAGGACAGTTCAGTCAAGGGGAGCAACCGGATGGAAATATACCTTTTCCATTGATGACAAAGGGGGAGAGATTTATCAGATGCAAAGGACAAAGGCATGGTTCCAGGGGGAGCCGATTTATCAGATACAAAGGACAGAGACATGGTTCTAGGGGGAGAAAATTTATCAGATACAAAGGATAGAGGCATGGTTCCAAGGGGAGCATGAGTGATATGATTTCAATATTGCATCAGAGTGTTTCCATCAATACCAAAGGGGGAGATTGTTGATTAAGGTTGGTTGTCATTGATGTCAACCCTTGAAGAAAGCCCCGTAGCACACATTTTGGGTCATGGACCCAAGTTTGTTTGATGTAAAGATGACTCATTATTGTCTTGTCATGGTTGATGAGAAGTTAAAATGGATGAACTCCAGAGTGGTCCCCTTATGGTGAAATCCCTCATGGGAAGACTCTTTGCGGAGTGAGAGAACCCATGCCTATTTGAGGAATAATGAGATTAAGGACAATGAATTTGTTAGTGAAACTATCCTATATGGATAGTGCTTGTCATGTCATTTCTGGTGGTATGTGGGACGTCATATAACTCCTCACAGTTAGATAGTTGATATTTGTTGTTCTTTCTCTTATTCATCCAAAGTGTGCTCCTCCATGGATATTGATTCCTCTTGGTCACTATCAATTGTTTTAGGTTCTTCTTTATCAACAATCTCAATCATATGACTATTTCCAGGAGCCTTGCATTTGAGGCCCTTGGACCAAGTTCTTTGCAAGTGTAGCAAAGCCCTTTTGAATTAAAATCAACAATATTATTTGTTGTGATTCACAAGTGTAGCAAGAGAATAGAAAGGAACGAAAAAAAAACAAATTATGAAATGAAGAAAGAGATAAACAACAATAGAGTAGTCGAGAGAAGAGGAGCACTAGAGAGAGATAAAAAAAACATAAGATATATCAAACTAAGAACAAGAAAGTGCAATGCTTTATGGTTCCCTTAGGCTAAATTACTTGTACAAGAATAAAGGAATGATCACAATGTGTGAAAATACAAATAAGAGTTTACACAACTAAAGAGGGACGAAACTTTCCCCAAGGAGGTGTTATGAGCCTACATTGAGTTGACTTCGTCAACCTTAACCAAAATTATAAATATAATAAATAATTTCATATAATGTTGGGCATGGCCAGATGTGAAGGTTACACCCTTAATTTCAACACCCCCCTTAATATGAACTAAATTTCATAGAGAAAAGGCCACACAAAGAAGGCATGGCATATTCTGTTGATTAAGGTTGGTTTTCATTGATGTCAACCCTTGAAGAAAGCCCCGCAGCACAAAGGTTTGGGTAATGGACCCAATATTGTTTTAGTAATGGACCCTAAAGAAAAATTTAAAGACTTTAATCAGATATTTCTAACATTGAAAAACAAAATCCTTGTAGATTTGATGCCTGCAGAAAACTTGATTGTTTCATATTATACTAAGGCCCTACATAACAACATATCCATATGGGTTAAAAGGTCCAAAAATAACATGTTATTAGAAGCCTTTGAGGAGGCAATCCAGATTGAGAAATAAATTTTGATCTTAAAAAATAATCTAAGTAGTGAGGCTAAAACAACTTCATCTTATAAAAAGAAAATAGAAATTCTCACTAGGCCTCCTCAAGCTAAAAATCAACAAGAAACAATAGACTTGGAAAGTTTGTAGAAAGCTTTCCAGAAATTATCCAATCAGGTCATTGACTTGAAAATATCCACTGAGGAGGCATCTACAAGTAAAGGAAGTTTCAAAACTCCTTTTAGAAAACATTTTCCTCCAAATCAGCCAAACCCGACCACAAAAGTTCTAAATTTTGAAAGTTTACAGTATGTTTTGTAAACAATATTGGAAGCACATGACAATTTTATTTTTTCTCCTAAAAATCCTAATAATACAATTGAGGAAGAGATACCGGAAGAGGAAGACTCATCTCCTCCTGTTTTCGGGCACTTGTCAGACAACATTTTTCAAGCGAATTTTGAAATTGTCCACCCCTACAACACTAGAAGTAAAACAGAAAACAAGCCTCCACCTAAAACAAGTAAAAATGTGTTTTGAAAACAACCAAAGCAAACTGAAGCAAGACAAAACCTACCTGCCCCAGTTTTAGAGTATGATTTAATTGAAGATCTGAAAAAATTAACGGCAAATATTTTTGTTTTTGAATTGCTGAAATTTCCACTTATTTTGCAGAAAATGCTCCAAAGCATTGCTGAAAATAGTAAAAAGAATGATGTTAGCAGCAAAAAATCAGCAGAAATTGACTAAAACATAGTTAAAAATGTCCCAAGTAAAAGGACATCTAAAAACCAAGATAAAAGGGACTTATCAGAAAAAATTGTAGGAAACTTAGATAAGACTGTTTTAGGAACAACCATAAAAAATCAGCAGAATTATGTTGTTATTGCAAAAATGTGTCTCCCTTTTTATTAACTTTCAAAATCTTTAATAGGAATGTACATAACTGTATGGTTGATTATGGCGCCTCGTCAAATGTAATGCCTTTGTTTGTGTGCCATAAAATTAATGCAGAAGTAAAACCTTATGATTTAAAGATCATTCAGTTAGATTGAACTAATGTCAAAGTCATTGGTGAACTAAAAAATGTGTTGATTAGATTATCATCCAATCCCAAGGTTCATCAAATATTGATATTATTGTTGTTGACATTCCTTAAGTTTATGGTTTGTTTTTTAGTAGAGATTGGTCAGAATAGTTACATGGTTACTTTGCTACAGACTGGTCTCATTTGTGGCTACCAGAAAATGGATAGCCCAACAAAATCATAATAAACATAGAACGTTACCTCAAGTACATTGTGATGGATCTGAACAACCCAAATGAGCCTTTTGTTACTGCTACAAATTCAATTTAAATGCAAGGAATGGATACTTTATTCGGTAATTTCATGACTGAAATTTCCTCTATCACTGACCCAAAAAAACAATCTGAAGTAACAGCCTATACTCAGGTACCAATTTTGCCATGTACACCAAATATTGCTAATGATGAACAAATCTAGTCCTTATATTTTGATGGATCCAAATCCGGGGAAGGGATAGGCGCTGGTTGTGTTTTTATCGATCCCATAGGTAAGAAAACATTTATTGTTTGTCGATTAGAGTTTGAATGCACTAACAACATAGCAGAGTACGAAGCACTTTTGCAGGGACTAAGGAAGGCACTGGACATGAACGTGCAAAATTTGGTAGTATTTGGAGATTTAGAAATCGTATTCAAAAAGGTAAGAAATGAAATACATTTTTTTCACCACATCTGAAGAATTACCAAACCGAGGTATGGAGTTTAATGCACAAATTTCTAGCATTTAATATAAATTCCATTCCCAGGATGAGTAATTCAGAAGCTGATTTACTAGCCAATGTTGCTTCTAAATTGTTATCTATTGAAGTTCTTTCTCCTAACACGTTTTCGGTCGAATTGTTATTCATGCTATCGATTCCGGACGACATCACAAACTAGCGAGTATTTGATGATGATTAGCAGATCATCAATTTTCTGCATATGGAAGACACCTTCCAAGATGCAGTTATCGATGAAAACTTTCATGATGAAAATCTCTGAGACTTCATGGTAATATCTGATCCTCGATCTACAGAATCATCGTCATAGTTGGTAAAATCTATCCCCAAATCTGTTATTAGATTAGAAAAATTCGATGACCTACATGACAAGTTTAGAGGGGTAGTAAATTGCAAAATGAAAAGTTCCTCTTTGTTGTACGAAACTATCAACTTAGGAACGCAAGATCATCCTCAAAATATTAATTTGGGAAGAGGGTGCTCTAAATAGGAAAAATCATCTTTTATAAAATTATTCAAATAATTTAAATATTTATTTGCTTGGACGTAGGACGATATAAAAAGTTTCGACCCAAACATCATCCATCATGTAATTCCTATAAAACCCCAAACCCAACTGTTCCTACAAAATTTGAGGAAAATGCATCCTAAGCTAGAACCTATCGTAAAAAGGGAACTTAATAAATTGCTCACTACCAAGATTATCTTTCCAGTACAGCACACCCAATGGGTGTCTAACTTAGTCCCTGTAAGGAAGAAGAGTGGAGAAATTCGACTATGTGTCGATTTTCAAAATTTAAACCGAGCCTCTGATAAAGACAACTACCGTGTTCCTCCAATGGAACAAATTCCTCAACAAGTATCTGGTTCTGAAAGAATATCTTTACTAGATGGTTTCTCAAGATACAATTAGGGACTCATGTCTCCATCAGACCAGCTTAAAACCACCTTTCTTACCCCGTGGGGCACTTACGCGTACAGGAAAATGCCTTTCAGATTGATAAATGTTGGTGCCACTTTCTAGAGGGAAATGTACATTTATTTACGTGGTCTCATCAACCAGTCAGTGGTGTTCTATCTAGACAATGTCATTGTCTTTTCCAAAAACAAGAAAGAACACATGTCTCATCTTAGGGTTGTGTTAGAACGATGTCGCAAGTTCGGCATTTCCCTCAATCCTAAAAAATCAGTCTTTGCAGTAGAACAAGGTAAATTGCTTGGGTTTATAGTTTCTAAAGATAGAATGATAATTGACCCTAAGAGAACCCAATCCATTGCCAACCTTCCCCCACCTTCTTCCAAAAATGGCATGCAATCCTTTTTGGGAAAAATAATTTTTGTCAGACAATTTGTTCCGAGCTTTTCAGAGATGGTCAGGGCTCTAAAAAATATAATAAATAAGGATGTTAAATACAAATGGGGATCGTAGGAAAATTAATCTTTCAACTCTATTAGAAAATCCATAATAGAAGCACCTTCCTTGATGGGCCCCGATTTTTCTCAAGATTTCAATCTATACACTTTTGCATCTAATAGATCCTATGTTGTTGTGCTTACACAGAAAAATGTCTAAAGCAATGAGATACCCATTTATTTCATGAGATCTTCTTTTAAAGGAGCAAAACTTAATTACCCCATGGTAGATCAACAGGCATATTTTTAAAATAGACAAACATTCCAGGTCTTACCTATTCAAATCCAGGACCAAAGTTGTTTTTCCTTACCCCGCTATAAGAAATCTGTTAGTGCAAAAAGAGTTGGGTGAGAAAAGGGAAAATTGGATGACATCACTCCAGGGATATGATCTTGAAATAACCCTTGCCTAGATTGTTGTATGATTCAGTTGAGGAATTAGAAATTCAAATAAATACATCAACTATAAATCAACATAACGAAAAACAGATCAAATGTGCACAAACTACGCCCAATTCTTGGTATGAGAATATTAGATTTTATTTTCTCCATGGAACTGCTCCTTGTAATCTCAATCCAAAAAATAGAAGATCACTAAGGCTTAAATATGCATCTTTCTAATTAATCAATGATATATTATTTCGAAAGAATTTTGATGGTGTTTTTCTGTGTTGTTTGGAAAAAGAGGAATTTGAAAGGGTGTTGGTTGAACTTCATTCTAGTGATGCCAGTGCCCATTTTGGTGGAGATACCACTGCTCACAAATTACTAAGGGTTAGCTATTACTGGTCAACCTTGTTTAAATATTCTCATATTTTTCCCCGCAAGTGTATAATTTACCAAAAGGTTGCAGGGCGGGTAAAAAAAATAGTTTTTCCTTTACAACCTATTACTGTAGAAAAACCTTTTTAGCAGTGGGGCCTAGATATTATAGGAATGATAAATCCCCCTTCCTCGCAGCAGCACAAATACATTCTCATAGCAACAGACTATTTCATGAGATGGTATAAATCTTTATCGTTAAAAGTAGTCAATAAGAATTAGTTAGTGTCATTTCTAAACTCTCATATTATCACTTGATTCAGAATTCTTGAATGTCTGGTTTTTTACAATGATTCTTACTTTTCTTCCCTAGATATGAATGTTTTCGCTCTAGAAAAAGGGATTAAAATGAAGTACTCTGCTAGCTATTACCCTCAAGGGAATGGTCTAGCCGAGTCGACAAATAAGAATCTAATCAAGATTATAAAAAGGACAGTGTTAGAAAACCACAAGAATTGGCACAATGCACTTTACAAAGCACTTTGGGTTGATAGGGTAATTCCAAAAGCCTCCATTGGTAATTCTCCTTTCTTCCTCATTTATGGAAGAGAATCCATCCTCCCCCCACATTTCTTTCTTCCTTCTCTACAATTATCGCAGAAAGTTCAAGAAGAGGACTGTCCTCCTCTAGAAAACCAAATAAATGCTTTATTAAAATTAGAAGAGGTAAGAAAACAAGAAAAATAGAAACTTGACTAGCACCAGCAAATGGTGAAAAGCTAGTTTGATACAAGTTCATCCTCTGAAAGGAATTTTGATGTTGGGGATTTGGTTTTCAAGTGGGACAAAGTGCACGAGGGTAAGGGAGAATATACCAAGTTCCAAAACATGTGGCTTGGACCATTTCTAATTTCTGAAAAATTGGGTCCTAGTTCTTTTCGTTTGCATAACTTGGAGGGACAGTCAGACACTTTCCCAGTGAATGGCCAGGTTCTCAAGAAACATTTCGCTTGATGATTTCAGATCCACCCTTTTTAAAATATTTTTAATTTTCTTTTATTTTTTTTATTTTGGTTCTTTTCATTTTGTTTGATTTTGATTTCTTTTCTAGATGACTATTTCTGGACCACCATTCACTGTTGAAGGGAATCAAATTTTGTATTCATTAGTAGTAGTTGATAACAGTTCAAGCACCTGAACAATAAGTGCTAAACTCAGATCAGCAGAAGTAATTTTCTGTACAGTTATTGTTTCTGGTTTCTCATTAAAATCATAGGAAAACATGATTATCCTTAAAAAGATTACAATGTCATCCTTGTTTTAATGAAAACAACTCAATGTGCTTCCCCATCCCAGAGATGATTTCTTAATAGAAATATAATTGTCCAAATCATGATGGAAGTCATCAGAACAAAAAAATAATTCTTAAATGATCAATCCTTTCATTATCGAACTGTGAGATCTTCAGTATCACCCCACTCTCTTAATATCATGAAGTTTCTGGAAATTTATAAACAAATTTTAGAGAGTTGGAAGCACTTCAATGTGTGGGAATTGTGTGTAAACTCATCGGGACACTGAACAAGTCTACTGGCAGTGGGTAAATGCACACATGATACTAATACAACTTCTTCGGGGTACTGAACAGGCCTACTAGTAGTGAATCAATGTCGGGTTTCGAAGTTCCTCAGGTATGTTTTCTAAATTGATCAGGTGTCAGGATGATTTTATCATAAATGGGGGACTCTTGGACAAGATAGAGGTACCAGAGTGGGTTAAATGACATCCCTATTGAGGCTATGGATGCCTGCTGGAAGCAGTGGCCCTTTCAACGGTATTGGAGTCATCTGTATAAACATCGTTACCCCTGTGATCAAAAAAATATACCATATTACAATTTTTGGATAGAAATGCATCTAATACTATGACTGTGTTATTTTTCTAAGTTATTGTTGAAATGATTGATTTGTCTTCAACTGTCTCTAAAATTCATTACTAACTCATCTTTGCCCATGATATGAATTTTTGGTGATACAGATATAACTGCTTCGCCTAGCGTGTCGCCATTATTGGCAGCCAACAATTCCTAACAAATTTTATCATAATAAAAAGTCATCACCAAGGGATAAATTTTGCTATAGTTGCCTCCTCCTCATTCTTACAAACATTTGTCTTTTGGCCTTGAGGAGATTCATTGGGTTAGCTGAGTATAAGATTTTTGCTTTTTAATCTATCATTTGTTTTTTTTTAATTTCATGACTGAAAGCATGAAATTAAAACAAAATTTTTGTTTCTTTGTTTCATTTGTAAATGGGATTACACCTAAAGGGCATCTATATTTTTATAAAACTTCAAGTTTGTAAGTCTATTTGTTGATCAATTACCATAAAACTTGATTGATTCACTTTGGGAAATATGACTTAGTCATATCTATGGTTGGTTATATGGTCTTTCACATTTGTTGTATGCTTGACTGCATGCAACCTTTGGTTAATTTCCAAACATAAATCTTACTCTTAACAGTCGCATCACGGTCTGATCACCATGGTACAAAACTAACACACCCATAATTTCACCTCACCATTTGTTCTGTGTAACTTAGACTCGCATTCATTTTTGGAAGAGGTAAGTGATGGCGTTTTGGGTTTAGTGTTCATTGCATAGAGTGGTTTACAAGCCTGTGCATCCTCTAGTTCTTATCCACTCAAAGTTCAAATTTCAAAGTATGATAGCCTCCTGACTCCTCAGGTATTGGGCCTCTCCCAATTTTACAGACCTCTTCCTATTTTTTGTGTGTTGGAAAGTGAAACCTACCTCTCGTTTCCATTACTATGTCTATGTGATAGCTCCCATGGCTCCCATGGTAATAATTGAACCTAATGGCTTGCAAGCCCTCCTCACTCAGGACAATGTCATAGGATATATTGTGGAACATTGTTGGGACATTTTCATAAGACAGTTTGAGGGTTATAACCTAACAGTTGCACATGATTTTTCTCAGTCATTTGATGGCTCCAAAGATAATATTGGGGATCTGCAACTTGAAGTGACCGAGGATTCCATAGCACAAGATACAAGACTATCCCAGGAGGGAGAACGGTGGTTCAAAAATGCCAAAATCGAAGGCATACCCTGGAATTTTCTTATGGTCTCTAAGAAGTCAAAGTGTTTCCCAAAAGGTACACCAATTACTCTCATAAAACCCCAATGGCATGGCCTGCTTCTAATTATCAAGCAATTAATAACTTGTGAGGGTAGATATGGCTTAGTTTTCTTATATCACATCCGCTTGTTGATGATTTTTATAGGGTTCAAGTTAAATATGCCTTTCTATTTGTTTATGAGTCTGGAGAAAATGTCTAGAATTTATCAGAAACAAAAGTTTAACCCACTGTCAAGCCTCTTCCACCATGGTCTTATTTGGATCCTTGTGTTTTCACATCTATCTAGGACTAGGGATACTTGGGAAGATTTATTGTTAAGAAATAAATTTACCCTACCCGAGAACGCAGTAGAATTGCCTCTCCACCTCAATGAAAATCCCAGCCCCTGTATACCTAACCTTGCTATCAAAAACTTGTTTGTTGATCCATGAGAAGACCATGCGACCACAGAACGAAACTATGTTGCTATTCAGAACCCTTTGGGAAAAATCCACGATATGATTTCATGCCCAGAAAATCGTTAGAGGAGGTTATAGATGTGTTAAAGGATAGGGTTTCTTCTACTCCTACTCCAACAAGGGGTGTTTTGAAAAAATTGATTATCAAGAAAAATCACAAGCATAAGGAACATAATAATTTAGATTTAAATTTTACAAACAAGAGACCAGGTTGGCTTATATCCAGAAGTTTGAGAAATCTCCAGCGAGATCATCTGATCTCGATCTCGGTGATCGATGCCAATGATCACTTGTCCAATGATGAGGTCAATGAATTCATCACCCGAGAAGATATAGATGACTAGTTCCTTGTAAATGAAACCCGTATTGAAGCCATACAGTATGATTTCATTTCTGAGCTACCTCTGTTCCTAAAAAATCAAGAAGGCTTCACTGGTATAAACCATGATTTGAAGCAATCTACAGGACAAACCAAAACGCCCTCTACAAAACACACTCAACCTCTACCTACCATAGCACCTGTACACTATGAAAATTTTCTTGACTAGGTTCAATGATACTACAAGGATATACCTTATCTCCAAGCATGGTTAAACCATATGACGGCTCGAAACTCCTTGATTGAAAGGGAAAATGAAGAATTAAAAGCATGTGTTTGATCTAACATTGACATGGCAAACAAAAGGTTTAAATGAGCTAGTAATGCAATTATCAAGAATGCAACAAATTTCAATGCTATCATTAACTCAGACTTATCAGATGCTTCATTGTCTAATCTCTGAAACGGTAAAAATTGTTTTGATTCTCTTTGATTTAATTCTTTTGGAAAAATAAAATAGATAGATTTTATTGTGATTTTGTTGTTAATTTAAGACTAGCTACAGAATCTTGCGATTAGGGAGTCAGTCTATTTGTAAATATTAGTTTGTATTGTTATCTAAAATTCAATTTCGTTTTATCATTTTCAGGAAAACAACAGTTATGATGTTATTCACAAGGAGAATAAATCATGGGTTATGCATTGCATAGCTTAGTAATTTCTCATTTTGTTTGATAAAACAATGTCATTATGTAATTTTTTTTTATCAAGGACTCCTACAGGAGTGTTCCTTTGTTATTCTATTTTTGAAGCAAGCTTAGTTTTAGGGATCATCCTCTATTGTGTATGATAGGAGGTTACTGATCGAAGACATGTTTAAATAGTAGTTGTTGTTTAGTGTTAAGGACAACTTTTTCTGGATTACAAAATGGACATATGACTGTGGAAGTGATATGGGAAAACAATTTGTTATTGGCTTTAGTTCTTTGTGAGTTGTGCAATGCTTCTCCCATTGTATTTTCCTATTACTTATGTGTTATGAGATATTATTATGGTTGATTTAGCTTTAGTCTTGTCATCATATGATGTTTTCATATCATTAAATATTTAAATGTTGTCCATGATTTGTTGATTCAATTTGCACCTATGATCAATCAATTATTCAATTATCTTTGAGTTTAGTTATGTTATTAAATGGTTGACAATATCAATGCCGAGGATTGAAATTTCTTTCGTCCTCCGCTATTGATTATCTTAAGATCGCGGGATGTTAATTGGTTATTTTTCTATTTTTTTAAGTTCACTCCAAATGCATGAAATACTTCCTTGAATTTCTTTAGGAAGATTTATATTTGTCTCTGTCATAGGTTTCCTCTTAATACAGGACAAATAGGAGCTCATACAACGCAGGATAAGGAACTTGGTTTATTATGATTAATTAGTTAGAGGTTAGTAGATTCATTGCTTTCTTTTATTCAGAGTTGTTTATATATGAATGAAATGATGATTGCATTAATTGGCTTTGATTGTTTTTGTGTCATTGTTTCAATCATATTCGCTTAGTATTTATTAGTTTAATATTTTTAAACACTAAAAATATTTGTGTTCTTACTTTATCTTATTTAGCAATACTATTACGAACATTCACTTTTGCAAGATTTCAAGCAAACCTTGTAAATTGTATATAGATTGTTTATAATCATTTGTATATTCACATTTTTAGATAAACATTTGTAATTTGTACATCAATTGTTAGAATCATAGTTTAGATTAGTTTATTTCCTTTTATTGTTTTTAGGACCTTAGTTGGCTAACGGAGCCATTAAACCCGTTGGGTCATATCATACCAAATGTCTTGGATTAATTAGACAACCCCGGTCCGGATCTAGCCTTCCAGTTGATGGTGTGTCACTTACGCCTATCAACACAACGACATTGGTTGGAATTTCTTAGCGAGTACGATTTGGAGATTACTTACATAAAAGGAACAGTGAACAGAGTGGCAGATGCGTTGAGTCGGAGACCATGCATCCTCATGTAGGTATAGATTTACAAGTGCGCATCTTAATTTTTTTCTTTACAAACTTTAAGTGGAGGATTTTGTCATTTAGTGGACATTTTGGTGTGAGAGGTTTATACACTTGGGGCTTGATGACATAATCTAAGTATTTTATCAAAAAAAAAAAAAATCAAAAAGATTTGAGAAGAGCATAGTGGAAGAGTTTGAGATGTGAGTTCTGGAGTGGGAATATAATTTTCCATTGATTGATACGAATTGCCATATTACTTTGTCCATTAGTGAGGGATATTAAAACCTTTTTATTTTGTAAAAACATCCTGGAATTGTAATTGTGACACCTCTCAAGGAGAAGTGTAAAGTCATATTTGAAAAAGTAAGAGCTTGTAACATGCCTTATGTTGAGACATGAAGCTCATTGCAAGTGTCTCAATTGTACTCAGATTATTTTTATTGCAACAAAGATATCATGTAATAAAATCATTTTTTTTTTGCTTTGTGTCCTAGATCCACCCGAAATTGAATAAGGGGATCTTAGGTACACGTTGTGTAGTGTGTTGGTGATTTTCATGGTTATCTTCTGAGCTGATTTATGTCTAGTTTTGACATTATTACACACATAGAGTACACAACAAGTTAAGGAAATGCAAGCTCACATAATTAATGAAATTCAAGCAGATGCAAATCAAAGCACTCAATTAAGTTGCATTCACATCAACATTGGACACATCAAGATCATAATAAAGGTCTCAAAGCATCATCAAATTTGAAGATCAATTCATCTTTGGAATCAACATTCAATGTATTACAATGTATTGGAATTAACTTTGGATTGTAATTTTTGGGTGCATTCTCAGTTGAACCTGACACCCACAACTTGCTTGTATCATTCTATTCCTGAGTCTATAGGGTGAATAGTTGAAAATAAAACCATTGTAATAATTTGGGATGCATTTTCAGTGGTAACCGACATCCTCAACTTCCTGGAAGCAATTTCAAGTGAGTGATTACAAGCGAGGTGAAACACGATCAAGTAAGCATGTTCAAATGGAGCGAAGTCTCGAATTATTAGGGTTTATAAACACTCTAATAAACACCACTAAAGAAAACACAGTGATAATGAACAAAGAAACTCTTCAATCAGTGCTAACGTGTTTGCAAGTGACGCAAGCTAAAGTTATACTTCTTCAAGAACAATCCCATCTATTGAATGATGAGTTGATAGAACTCAAAACTCAACTGCCATTGAAGTGTTCTGAACTATTTTTTGTTCAACACAATCCCCTCTATAATGATGATAATGATGATCAACAGTCAATAAAGGAGAACCTCAATAAGCCAACTTCATAAGCAAATTCCAATGAAAATGAATCACAAGCAGAAGATGCAAAATCACAAAGTGATACAACAAGTATAAGTGAAAGTAAATGTGAATCATGTCATCAAGTACAATATGATATTTCCAATCCCATGATTAGACCTTGGGAAGAATTACACTTCAATAGAAACCAAAATGGCTTAGGATATGAAAATCAAAATAGTTTTCATATTCCAAATTAATCCAAACCAATTTTGTTTGTGAGTGTTGGACTCCTTCAAGAAAATTCAACTTCACATGTTCAAGTTCAACATCAGAATGATAAGTGCAAACATTGTAATCAAGTTGGTCACATGGAGAATCTATGTTTTGATCTCCATCATTGCTAGCATTGTGGCAAGCATAACCATTCTTCGGACAGATGTTCAACACTAAAGAAACCTGCAATACTGAAGATTCACTATGAGTGGATTGATCCTTGGAAATGGTCATCAACAACCAAACAATTATATAAGTCTTATCGTAGAATTGAATCTCGAGTAAAGACCAATCTTGTATCACATAACATTTTTGTACCTCACACAAGTGGTCCCCTTATCTCATAGCTTTCGAGCATGGACCTCATGGGATGAGATAACATGTGGTTTTTTCCGCATGCCTGCTTTGTGTTGTACTCAAATGGAACAAGTATGGTACTCTCTTGAGCATAGAAGGAGGGAGTACAATGATGAAACTCTCATGCACCTTAAGAGGGGGAGTTCAAAATTCCATTGATGATGGTTCTTGAAACCACTTGTGGTCTCTCCTTTCAGTTGACAAAGGGGGAGATTTGATGATGGAATTGAAGATGGTTGTCAGAAAGAAAGGTTCGACAACAAAAAACATCAAGTATGCCAGATGGGCATGAAATTTTCCAAATGGGCAACTGCAATCTGTAGATGACATATTTTGGCAGAATTATGGTTCAATGACTTGCAATTGAATCATGCACATTATACATTGGGATGTTGTTGGACGCATAAAAGTGTCAATATTGGTTAGTGGTCATCCAAAAACCATCAAACACATGGTATCAATTGGTTAGTGGTCATCCAAAATCACAGATTCAGAGAGCACTTTCAGTGATACACTGATAGTAGAGTGGTGATACTACATATTCACCAATTAGCAAAAGACATGAGATTCTTCTAGCTAAAATACTTGGCAAAATGATTGAATTGTTAAGCAATCGGGGAATGTTCAAAAATTGTAGCTTTTCACTTCCATATCTCATCTCTACTCCAGTTCATTTCAGATGAACCATTCAACATCCAGATTGGCGATTTTTCAGGCAGTTCTTCATTGTGACTCAGCTCAGGAGTTTCATCATGAAGACATGGAGATATACCAACTTATGCACCTGTTTTGTTGGTATTTTTGTTTGGACTTATGATTGAGGAGGGGAATGTTAGCCTCTTTCTCATATACAATCATTAAGTCTTAGTATACCACCTTTGTATATTTTGTTGATTAAGGTTGGTTGTCATTGATGTCAACCCTTGAAGAAAGACCCGTAGCACAAAGGTTTGGGTAATGGACCCAATAGTGTTTGATTTAAATATGACTCATTATTTTTTTGTCATGGTTGATAAGAAGTAAATATGGA
>SNQJ01S0017702.1:112863-144829 GCA_010110895.2 Picea sitchensis
TAGTTGATGATGTTGGTACATATTGATGAGTCATAGTTGATGAGTAGTTGACACATGATTGGTACATACTTGGCACATGGTTGGATGCACTTGTTTATGGTACAGGTTGAGGTACAGGTTGATGCATGGTCGATGCATGGTTCAAATTCATTGGTACAGGTTTACAGTGGTATATCTCATAGTGATAGTGTGACAGTGGTTCCATCATTCTACTTCTACTTCAGGGTGGAAGGATGGGGCAAGGAAAGGTGGTTGTAGCTGGAAAACATTGGGGGTTGTAGCCTCCTTCTGGTTGTAGCCAGAGATTTGGGAAGTTGGAGCTTCCCTCCGGTTGCAGCCTGAGAAACTAGGGGGTTAGAGCCTCCTTCCAGTTGCAGCTGGAAAACAAAGGAAGTTGGTGCTTCCAATGAATGTAATTCTTTAAGACATATAAGAAAAAGCATTCTTTTGTTTTCTCCCGATTTGGGTTTCCACGTAAAAAACTGGTGTACTGTGTATGTGTGTGATTGTTTATTTATTATTGCTCATTATTGGATAATAATTCTACATTGATATAACATTTGAAGAAAAAGGATTATAATTATGTTATTACTGATTCACCCCCCCCTCAGTAATTCAACATATTTCACATGCTAGGATATAGTTGTTATCCTAAGTGTGTTTCTAGATTCCTATATTTCCTCATTTGACCTTATCTCCTGATGAGGTGTCGATGTGAGAACAATTGAAGTGGTTTCATTATTGTATTATATATTTGTATCATTAAGATGAATACAATGTTGAGAATTATGGCTTGAGACCTTTTCCACCAATCTTCTTGTCCTGATATTTTTATGCTCAATTTATTCACTCTCAGGAATGAAATAGTATGAAATGAAGACAAATCTACATGGAAAAAAGAATATGTCAAATACATGAAGGTTTGGAGAAGAAATGAAAAACAAGAAGAACACATGAATAAAGAATAGGTCCCAGAGATTGTAGGATTTGCAGTAGTGCGAGAAAGAAAAGAAGAATAGGCCGAAGATATTGTACTTTCAGGAATTGTAGTGTAAGATCAATCCACAGGCAAAAAGAAAGAACTCAGATTTCATAGAGATGATGAGTCTACAGACGAAGAGGAATATTACTTTGCATTAGAGTGGGTATTTTTCTAAGCCACCCGGCTTGAAGACTCTTGGTGTATATGAATATTAAACAGGAGGAGTCGGTGCAGTAGCTACTACAAATCAGAGAACCATTATTCAAGTTGATTGAAGAATTTGTAGAGACATATTTAGAGTAGTCAGATAGCAGAAGTACAGTGTGACAAATTGATCAGTTGAGAAGTAGTGTTCCCACGTGGATATCAATTGGTAGTTACACAGCCAGAAGGTTATGATTGTATTCCACGTATGTATTCAGGCATGGATATCTTCAATACAAGTTGTTCCAGACATTCATATTTTGATTTGCATATAGAGAAGAACAATGGAAACATTTGACTCAATTTGAAGAAATAGGAATATGTGATGATCAGTTGCAGTCATGATATTATAATGATAGATGGGTCATCATTGTGGATAGTTGAGTAGAAAAGGTATGGAATGGATACTTAGAAGGTACAAAAATCATGGATCAAAGAATATGCATAGACGTTATGGACTAAGATGGATACTTAGTAGGTACATATAACATGGGTCAAAGAATATGCATAACAATGTATTTACAACAGGAATCAATGGAATTAGTTGGTAACGTAAAGGAAAGCAGTGAAAGGCATAGAAAAATAGGTGAAGAGAAATTGTTTGTAGAATTTATATCATTAGAGGGACATAGGGAGACATATCGACTGGGGGAGTTACCTTTTTACCCATGATTTCAAAGGAAGAGAAAGAGAAAGATCAAGTGCATGAAGCTAGCGAAGGATTGTTCAGAGAAGGTATACTTTCAGGGGGAGTCACTCTTTTCTATCAAAAAGAGAAGAATAACTTGGAGAGGAACATGAAGAGAGAAACATGTGAAGAGAAAGAACAAAGGCATGGAGAGAGAGAGAGAGAGAGAGAGAGAGAGAGAGAGAGAGAGAGAGAAATAAGATGCATGAAGACCGGGGGAGCAACCCCAAGGAGAGAGACCCTTTTCCATTGATCTCAAATGGGGAGAGTGAGAAAAATTGACGAGGAGAAATGATCACAGGGGGTGTTGGAGCCACCTTTTTTTTTTCTATCCCGTCTCAAATTTCATGTCTTAATACTCGAAATCGAAAGATGGTTTTTGTATTTTCCATCTGTGGTTTCAAAATCTTTGAAGACTTATCACGCAAGCAACGATAATTATTGTACTCTCGAGGCGAGTTCTACTTTTCGTAAAAAATTTCCCCTTTTTTTTCTACCTAGGGATTTCATAGGTTGGATGCTATAAATCACATAGTTCACAAGTCCCAAGCAACGAAATGGCGAAATCGCTTTAAAATTTTACCCAGGGCAGTAACGAGAGTAAAATTTTCCTAAATCATGATTAAACATCATCAGGTTTTCGCGACTTGACGTTCACTAGATCCAAAAGTCTTATTGTCGTAACCCCGATAGCTGAAACCACAGAGTCCTTATTTTAGTAACCCGTGTCAAGGTTAAAGGTAAAAGCTAAGCCATGGTTAAGTTCTATCGGAAATTCGCCACTCGACATTTTCTCTTTAAAAAGCTACACTATCTAAGCCCCAATTCGCGAAGTCACGATAAAGATATGAACATAATTAATTAAACACTTAATCTGAGTTTATCTTCCCTTTTAATTAAAATGTATTATCGTGATCTCGCGATTTCGCAGCTCGACATGCAAACTTCCCGGAAAATTACCTTCGAAGCTCTGAGTCGCGATATGGTGAATATAAATAATTATGTAATTAATTAAGTGCCTAATCACAATTGTGTTTTTATTAACCAAAATCAATCATCGCAAATTCGGGGGTTAGAGGTTCAAAAGGTTAAAGAAAAATTCCCGATACAACGAGTACCGAAAGATTAATTAACTTTGGTAAAACCGGATTAATTAAGCTAAATCAATATCTCCCATGTTTTTATGCTTGAACAGTTTACGAGGCAATCTTAATTCTGCCTTACGCCAACTGACATTTCGAACCGCCAAAATTTATGGCATTAATTAGAAATAAGGCGAATTGACATATAAAGATTGGGTTTTTATTGCTAAATTTATTTCTAAACATGATTTGACAGATCTGTTCTAAAAAGTACCGAGTTTTTGAATATATATAGAGTTGTTATTCATTATAACAAATTCATTTCTTTATTACACAGAGCACACTTTCTCAGTGAGCTAACTTCTGTGTGTATACGTATTTTTATCGCAGAAGAGCCAAAGAAGGATCTCCCGTCATGGCCCCACGAAAAGCATCCAAAGCTAGCATTGAGGTTTCAAGACAAGGTTCGGACAACATCGTTGATACTTCACCTCGAAGTGTTGACTCTGTCCCGAACTGGTCGTTCGTTTCCAATGTTCTACAGGCCGAATTAGTGGATTATTCTGATGATTCCAGTGACAATGAAAAAGACGACATAACCACCAAATATAAGATCATCATTCAATCGAGAATGCATAAACTAGCAGCCAGGACACGATTGCTCCCCTATTATGATATGGTCTGATGGGCATTAGACCACGTGGACATACCAACCAGAACCATCATGAATGAGCAGAAGGTCACCATCGGGACTTTCAGACCTGAACATCTACAAGCTATGTACAAGTTTCCCACAGCGTCCGACCTTACATATGATGCCGAATTCTTGGAAGAGTTCAAACAGAAGGAATGTGTGCAGTATGACAAGACTATGTCTAGATTAATAAGAGATTGGGTTTCGCACCCTGCGAAGTTCAAGGCAGACAGTCATGGTATATATTCAATAGCTTCCTTGGAACCACAGTTCAAGTATGTAGCTATGATGACATGCAGATTATACGGGAGAGAGGACACCTCACATTTCTTTCTTCAATGGGTGCCTCTAATATATCGAGTCGCTGAAGGTTGTTCCTTTGAATGGGAGAAAATGTTGTCTGATAGCTTGACTAGTCGTGTTACAGAGTATCAGGCGCAGAAAGAGAGCGGCAAGATTTCTTCATTTTTTATGTTTGCATACATTATGGACGCCGTGTGTTTTCTAACACCATTTCCCTCAATGAGCTGGAGTTGGACCCCAGCAAAGGATGAGCCCATCCACGTCTATCATTCGAAATTGTGGGAAAACAAAGAAGTAGATTTTGTATATGAAATATTCAACTGGGTGATGGTACCGCTGCATGTCACTATTTTCGGCCACCCGCCACCCAGGATCTCGGACAGTATAGTGATGAATTTGAGCAGCATAGCTGACTGGTATGTAGAAGCCGAATTCTCATATCTCAGAGTTTTTGGGGCTTCTGTTCCCCCGCATGCATTGCCATTATTCATTCCCAACAAGATGGCTTGTCACGAGGTTGCTAGACAAACAATAATCGGTGGTATAAGCAAGGAGCTTAAGGGATACTCAAAAAAGGTATGGCCACCTTTTCCTGTTCATTTAAATTCATATTCTTTGTTAGATTTCGGGCATGCTAAAGATGAGGTAGCAGTGTTGGAAGACCTAAAGTTGGTCCTTATTGAATACAAGAAGCACGATCCGCAAAGGGTCATGAGTAATCATTTGGCCAGTTGCGGACTCAAGAGATTTGAACACGAAAATTCACCCTCGGATGACATTTTCCGAGGCGCAAGATCTTATGCCAATATTTTAGCTTGGATACAAACCTTGGCACCTGAAGAGAGGGTCGATGTTCTGAAATTCCAAGAACATCGACGCAGTAGTCTTCCCGCAGTATTACGGGGTGATAATCCGAGAACAACGGAGGTGAAACAAAAAGATGCCGAAGGCTCCAAGGATGCGACTCTCGGTCAAGAAAAACACCAGGACGAGGGAGAGAAAACTAAGATTCTGAAAGCAGAGATAAAGACTTCTGACCCACCAAAGAAGCAAACTCTGATTACTACTCTCGGACAATCAGTGAAGAAAATCGGAGATCCTATCACATCAGTTACTCCTGTGCAGTCAACTCAGGGAAATATTGACACAGGGTGGATCTTCAATGAAGAGTTGAGGCCTATAAGGGTGGAAGAGCTCCCTCCAAATGAGTTCTTCTTCGATAAGAAGAGAAAGGCAATGGTAAAGAGAGAATTCTATCAGGAAGGGGAGTTGACAGTCAAGAAATACAAAGTTATGACTGATGGGAAGGACAATAAGAATGAACAGTTCTCCACGGAAATAGCTGGGACACTAGGGGCATATGCCACAGTGAACCAATTTTCAGTCGGGGTTTTGAAAAACCAGCTAAAACAGAAAAATCACCTCATCAAAACCCTGGAAGCCAGACTAGCCACAGTAGCAGAGGCTGCCAAAGACCAGGCGAGTGTAGGAATAGAGCAAGCGAGGTTGGCCGATAAAGGTGAGATAGAGTTGCTCAAGACTAAGCTCGAACAAGCACAGCTCGTGGTTCGGGATGGTCAGATGCAAGGGAGCCAGCAAAAAGATTTGAGCGAACAACTACAGGCTAGGGTGGAAATCGCTAAAAGTAAAGTGATAAATATCAGGATGTTCCAGTCTTAGGTGATGGAGATTCAGAGCAGAGTCTCTGTGGCCCAACGAAATTTACTCGCCAAGGTAGAGGTGATTCAGGACAACTGCTTGTTGGTTAATCAAGTTTTGGAGAATTTAACTGCTAGAGAAAGGGAAGCTATAGCATCACGAGTCACCTTTCAAGAGGCTGTGATAGCCACAAACAACAAGGATTCAGGAATTACTCCCAGGTTTACCATTTTGAAGAAAACCAGAGGAAACATTCTATTAAAAGAATGGGAACACAACATCTCAGAAGGTAAGCTGCAAGCCAAGAGGGTAACGAAATCCATAGAAGAGGATTTTAGTTCTATAGATGGTAATCTGCTAGGCATTGATAGTGGAGGTAATGCCAAGGCATTGATTCAAATGAATATGCTAAAAGTCTCACTTGATTTAAATGAAAAAGAGGAAAGAGATTAAGCCGAGATCTCACAAGTGACTACGGAAGACATAGTCCAAATAGATAAATGTATGATTAAACTAAGTGTGCAATTATGCGCTATCGACATCATAGATAGACATATGGAAGACAGGTTGCCACAATTAGCCCGAGATTGTTACTCTTTTGAAGCCAATTGTCAAGAAAAACTGTCAAGTCTGATATCTCGGTTGGTTGAAAGATGTGTCACCTGTACCGAGCACGCACGAGGACAAGCTTATGGCACCAAATAAAGACAGATAAGAAGAAATGGAGTGATTTCTCTTCTCCCTATCATAACTAAAAATTTTGCAACGATTGAGATTCCATCTTATTGTAAAACTGCATAAATATACCATAGAAAGAAAGAAAAGGGGCTGGACCTTTTTGTGTCGATTGTAACAGAGGTTTTACATTTTGAGAGTTAATATAAAGCAAATCTGAAGATTCTCAATTCCATCACGACTGTGTTATGAGTTTGTTTTCTTGTATCTCACATTTCGTTTCATTTCATGTTTGTACCTGATGAATTCTTTGCTATAATTTAGTGCAACCTCTACTATAGTGAATGATTTTTGGTTTTCTATATTGTTTACTATTTTTCCTCTGTACCAGCTATCAGCGGGTATAAGACCAGTTAACACTTTCAGAATTCTATATATATTTTATGCTTCATCGGTTTACTTCTTTACATTTTTATTCTTCTTTTTATACGTGAGATTCTCCCTTGATAGGAGCCTTACTCGATAGACAACTAAATGTTTTCTCCCACCTCATACATTTTCTTAAAATATAACCCAGTTACGGGAAAGAGCCTTTGATTTGCACCCCTTTTTTATTCCTGAAACCGTAAACTCTCTTTTATACAACCGAATTGAGACATCACTTAAATTCCCCCAAAACTTTCTTATTTTACTGTTCCTCCATGATTGTCCTTGTACCAACACAGCCCAATATCGAGCCCGTATTGTCAAATCAAACACACATTGCATTAAACCTTTTCAATATTATTCTTAAAATAGCTACTACCCGGGTTGAACTCGAACGTTCATGGGCAGCGATTGAACAGGATATAAACATCCAGGAATAGTTGGAAGCTAGACAACGCCAACGTAGAAATCATCCCTAGTTTCCCCTACCGAAGGTTGACGTTTCTCTCTTCTCTACCCTTTACCCACTTTCAAATGCCTAGACACTGTACTTCTAAGCCTTGAGTACAGACTCTGGAACAACATCTTTTTGGTGCCTTTTGTCGGGGACCGAAGTTACGAAATCGTTTTCCCTGGGAAAACGACATTTTTTTTTTTTGAAAGTGTTACCCTTTGATAGTGAACAAAGAGTACACACCATTTTAAGGCTTTTCAATCTTTCACTTGGCAACTCCACAAATAATAAACTGGCATATGGTCAAAGGAATACCAGACAAAACCCGGATGGTAAGCAGATCACACCCATTACCGAACCCGAGAAGATTCTAAAGGCGAGAGGCTCTCTTAAGCCAACCGTTGCAGTCTACAAGCTTAAACCCACACAACTGAAGACTAAGAGTTCTTTTGAACCCTCAAATTCACGTAGTCCTCTCTTTGACACTAAATATTTAACGTCAAACTGCTCTGAAGTTAGGAGTGATATTCATCCGACAATCCCCTTAGTACACAAAGGAAAGGGCCCTCTTGACAGTTCGTCGGTAGTTGACATACCATCTTTCCTTCAGTTAAATTTCCCAACCTCACCTAATTCTGAAGAGTGTGTTACACATTCGGTTTCCACACCCGTCGGTTCTCCTGATTTCATCTCTTGCAAATCTGAGGAAACAAGTCGTCGCGTTCCTTATCTTTCATCGTCAAATTTTCCTCTTCACAAAGAAAACAAAGATTCACTTTTAATTTTCTGAAACCCCCTTTACAACTTTCCACTAATAACGATGGCAGTCGTCGGAGGAGGAGGTGGAGGGGTTATCGGAGGAGGAGGGGGAGGAGCTCCTGTAGGAGGAGATGGAGGCCAAGGACCTGCCCCCCCTCCCAGAGTGTTTGTGAAAGTTGCAGCAAGATACACTCCCTTGGTTTTGCCCGTTCCTCTGCACGACCTTCCCAAAAATTATATAAAAAATTTGCAAAAATTCACTGGGGAAGGAGATCTGACCGCAGTCGAACACATTAATTTATTTGATCAATTCCCAGACATCCTAGGCCTTGAACATGAGGATGTGTATTCAAGGCTTCTTGTCCAAACCTTCGAAGGTCAGGTCTGAACTTGGTTTCAGAGTCTACCTGCAACATCTATCTTGTCTTATGATGCCTTGGAAGATGTTTTCCTCGAACAATGGGGTGAAAGAAAGGACCACCTATATTATTTAACCAAATTTGGGTCTTTAAGAAAAAAGAATTCAGAAACGGTCATGGAGTTTATTCAAAGATTCAACAAGCTATATAAAAAAATCCCAGCCTAGGTTAAACCGTCCCAACCCGCGGCCAAAGTAACTTTCGCAGGGGCTTTCAAACCTGATTTTGCACTCCTTTTGTGAGAAAGAAGGGAAGCCACCCTAAACCAAATGCAGGATGATGCTATATAAATAGAGTTGAATATGATGGCTTTTGGTAAGCTTAAAGATAGAGTATAAATGGGAAACCCTAAAAACTAAATGCTTTAGAGAACAAGCAGGTCCGTCAGGGTCTAATAGATCCACAGACGACAAAGTAGACGATATGGCCAGGGTAATTAAAGAACTTTCTAATAAAATATCCAGAATGGAGCTAGAACAAGACAAAGCTGATTTTTTCACCAAAAAGGATTTCAAGAGGAACCCCAACCCCCCAAACCAGCAAAGACAGATAAAAAATGAAGATAAAAAAATACAAGCTCCCCTAAAGAGCGAAAGTTTTATAGGAGCGAACGCTCTTCAAGACTTCGGATATTTGGATAATGATGTCACAAACTTCGGTGATGACTACACACAACCATATCTAACTCAAGAAGATTATGAAAAATCTCTAAACACTCAACAATCATCGAATAAGGGTGAAGAAAGTGATCATACTGACCTTTGTGAATCTCAACAAGAAACTGAAATGATAATGGATGAGATCCAACCTAAGTACAACTTGAGATCTAAGAGTAAACCCATTTCAACTACTCAATCAAAGAAAATCCTCCCAAGAGGTCAAACTTATGAACCTACTCTGGAAGAGACCCTATTACCTAATAGCAAAGTGAAAGTAGTAAGCACACAAGAGTCTGAAGGGGGAAAAGTTGAAACCCAAGCACAAGAAACCGAAACATTAAATAAAATTACGCCTTCAACCAAGACCATGAGTAATAAAGCGGTCTAGACGAATAAGTCGGAAAGGAAGGATTCAAAAATCTCAACTAAAGAAATAGACAAGGTGAGCGGAGTCTTCATTTTTGAAAACGAGATAAGTAAAATTAAGATACCAATCCCTCTGGTAGAATTAGCAAAAAACCCCGTTTATCGGAAACAAATTACCAAAGTGATGGGTGTCTCAGAGCTAGAAAGCCAGTCTGATGTTTTAAACTTGGAGGATGACAAACCTAACATCACTTTTGGTCCACATTTTGAAGTGTCCAAAGACACTATTTCTCCCTTTTATATCACTTTAAATGTATACGATCAATTGCTGCATAATTGCATGTTAGACTCCGGAGCCTCCCATAACGTTATGCCTAAAATTATTATGGACAAATTAGGTCTCCAGATCACCAGACCTTATGGAGATCTTTACTCTTTTGACTTGAGAAGGGTTAAGTGTATGGGAATTTTAAAGGATTTAGTAGTTACCCTGGCAGAGGTCTCGGTTAAGAGTATCTTGATGGATGTGGTTATTGTTGATATTCCCCCTAAGTATGGCTTACTGTTGTCTAGGTCATGGGGAGCCAAGTTGGGGGGTTCTCTTCAATTGGATATGATGTTCGCCACAATTCCTGTGTTTGGTGGGAAATTTACTCGGTTGTACAGAGAGACGAGGTTAGAAAATACAGTAAGCGACCCTCAAAATCCGAACAATTTCCCTATTTACATTGCGGATCAAGATTTAGGAAATTGTATCTTATCTTTTGATGATGGTTTAAATGGTTGTCCGGAGGAAAATGATATAGAGTAGGAAGAGTCAAGTTACATGACAGAGGATCTATGTAGCATCGGTGTCTAGAAAATGTATTTTGATGGTGCCTCATCTTGTGAAGGGGCTGGTGCAGGAGTGCTTTTAGTGGCTCCCGAAGGAAAGTTTGTTGTTCCTTTTTCTTACAGATTGCAGTAGGATATAGATTATACTAACAACGTTTGTGAATACGAAGCATTGGTCTTAGGATTAGAGGCTGCCAAGAAGTTAAAAATAAATAACTTAGAGGTATACGGAGATGCAGAGTTAATAGTCAAACAGATAAATCAACAGTACCAAGCCAAGCATCCCAGATTAAGATCATATAGGATTTGTGCCTAGTATCTGATGGAAAACTTGTTCTCGTCCATAAATGTCCACTTCATCCCATGCGCAGAGAACTTACATGCTGATGCATTGGCTAAAGCAGCTTCAACCTTCTCTCCTCCCACGACTTTCAAACTGAAGTATCACATAGAGATCAGACACAGACCATCTATACCAGACAACATCCAGCACTGGCAGGTTTTTGAGGATGACGAACAAATTAAGAAGTTTCTTGAAGCAGTAGGTGAATTCTCTGAAACTCATGTAGACCAAGAAAATCAAAACGACCCAATATGGATCATGCAAGAAGGGGAGGATCCTAAAGCTTTCCAAGAAAAAATCGCAGATCATCGCATACTGGTCCTTAAAAACAACCAGATTTCGAAAGGATTGATTCCTTTAGAAAGACTTTTTGATCAAAATGACATACCTGTAATATCCACCTTACAACCCCAACCAGAAGAAGTGGAGGACTGTGATATAGGAACCAAAGAAGAATCTAGGATGGTAAAAATATCCAAGTTCCTCCCTCCTGAAATAAAAAGTAAGTATAAAGATCTACTCAGACAGTATAAAGATGTTTTCGCCTGGTCTTATGATGAGTTAAGGACATATGACACTTCCGTAATTGATCACAAGATACCTCTAAAGCCTAGGGTCAAACCACTTAGGCAAAAGATTAGACAAATCAACCCCATTTTGTTACCTGTGATCGAAAAAGAAGTTAAGAAACTTTTAGACACGAAAATAATAGTACCTCTAAGATATTCAGACTGGGTAGCAAACCTGGTCTCAGTCAGAAAAAAGAATGGGGAAATCAGACTGTGTGTGGATTTCCAAAATTTAAATAAGTCGTCTCTCAAGGACAACTACCCGCTGCTCAAAATGGACCATGTGCTAGAAAAGGTATTTGGAGTCAACCGAATGTCTATGATTGATGGGTTCTCTGGTTATAATCAAATCGCCATGAATGAACAAGATAGAGAAAAAATCGCTTTCACCACACCATGGGGTATGTTCATGTATGATAAAATGCCTTTTGGTTTGATGAATGCAGGGGCCACGTTCCAGCGTGCTATGGACATCACTTTCATCGGTGAAAGGGATAAGTTCGTATTCATTTATCTTGACGATTTGACGGTTTTCTCTAAAATTGACGAAGAACACTTGATACATCTTAAACAGACTTTCAAAAAATTCTGTAGGTTTGGTCTATCTTTAAATCCAAAGAAATCACATTTCGCCATGCGGGAAGGTAAGCTTTTAGGTCATATCGTATCTAGGGATGGAATCAAGATTGATCCTAAGAGGATTGAAGTGATAGATACTATAAATATTCCCAGAAATGTAAAAGAAAGTCAATCTTTCTTAGGAAGAATAATTTTTTTACGAAGATTTATCCCGAATTTCGCTGAGATTGTAAAACTAATCATAGGTATGTTGAAAAAGAACAACGAAGTAAAATGGACAATCGAAGCCAAAGAATCATTCGCACATATTAAGAAAGTCATAAGCGAGGCACCTGTGTTGGCGAGCCCCGACTCTCTAAAAGATTTTCTTATTTTCTCATTTGCCTCCGACCACACTATTGTCACGGTGCTCCTACAAAAGAACGAAGAAGGTTTCGAACAACCGATCGCTTTTTTTAGCAAGAGCCTTAGAGATGCAAAACTGAAGTATGATATAATAGAAAAACAAGCATACGCCATGGTAAAAGAATTAAAGGCGTTCAGAACATATGTACTACACTCCAAGATAATTGTGTACGCGCCTACCAGTTCTATGAAAGATATTTTGGTACAACCAGACAGTAATGGAAAAAGAGGGTGATGGCTCGCCAAAATTCAAGAATTTGATCTGGAAGTCAAACCGACCAAATTGATAAAAGGGCAAGGCCTAGCCAAACTCTTAGCTGAGTCGAATTTCAGTGCCCTAGGTATCAATTGCCTGTAGGAAGGCGATGAAGACATGAACCTAAACGAGTTGAATGAGCAAATAGGTCCAAACAAGATCGAAGATAAGTTCATATCATCAGGCTGGTACAGAGACATAGTGTCATATCTGCTAACTCTAAAATGCCCAAATGAGCTATCACCATCAAAAGCTAGGACTTTAAAACTTCATGCGGTTAAATATTGTTTCGTCGAAAGTCAACTATATTGGAAAGATCCACTCGGTTTCTTGTTAGTCTGTTTAGTCGAATCGAAAACTCAGTGGGTTATAGACGAATTTCATGAGGGAGTCTGTGGGGGGCATCACGCTTGGAGAGCTACAACTTACAAAATTATGAGGGCTAGGTACTACTGGACAAAAAATTTCTCAGACGTTAATGCCAAAGTCCGAGCCTGCAACCCTTGTCAACTATTTTCAGGTAAACAGAAGCTTTCGACACTGCCTTTAGTTCCAGTCAAAGCTGAAGCCCCATTTCAGCAATGGGGTCTAGAATTCATAGGCAAGATTAATCCCCATTCCAGTACTCAACACAAGTGGATCTTAACCGCAACAGATTATTTTACTAAATGGGTGGAATCCATTCCAACCAAAAGGGGAACAGACTCAGTGGTAATCGATTTCTTGGAAGACAATATCTTGTCTAGATTTGGTTGCCCCTGAAAGATAGTTACAGACAATGCCCAAGCCTTTAAATCTATGGCTATGATCAGTTTCTGTCGAAAGTATAACATCGTTCTTAGCCATTCCACAGTGTATTACCCCCAGGGAAATGGATTGGCTGAGTCATCTAACAAGAGCCTGGTAAATATAATCAAGAAATTATTGGATGAAAACAAAAGGTCTTGGCATGTGCACTTAAAATATGCATTGTGGGTGAATCGCATAAGCACAAAAAGGTCCATCAGCATTTCACCTTTTCAGATGGTATATGGGATAGATGTTGTGTTACCTATAAACCTAGCGCTTCCAGTGATGAATTTATGGCAACATCAGAATGAAGAACCCAATCATGTCACCAAAAGGATAAATCAGCTAATTGAGGTTCAACAGCATAGGGTCGAAGTAGATGAAAAGTTGCAGAAATACCAAGATGACATGAAGGCATTATTCGACCGCAGAGCAAAGGACAAAGATTTCCTCCCAGGTGATTTAGTATTAAGGTAGGATGCAAGAAAGGAAGAAGCAGCAAAACATGGATTCTAGCTGCACACAAAACAAGCAGGAGAAGTAAACCAAAATTTGGTGTCAGAAATAAATCGTCTTAAACAGGTGATACCCAAGATTTTTATATTGTGCAAAGAAATTGGAACGAAAAGGTAAAGGTGAGAGTTCCTAAAGGACATGTTCTAAAGGACTATTATAGAAAACCGAGGTAACCTCATTCAAACAACAACATCGTCTAAACTGATAAATAACAGAGTTGTTTATTTGTTTGATCATCTACGAAAAAATAAGACAAATTAAATGATTCACTCAAATTAAAAGTAGTCAACCGAAGTAAAGTACCCCTAAAAAAGATCTACAAGAGTCAGTTTTGAATTTTTGACCTCTGTATTTTCAATCTGTAAGTCACTACCTGTCACCCTTTTCTATCTTCGGGTTTACCTTTTAAAAAGTCAGCATCTTTCCATTTCGCATAATAAGGGATAAGAGTTTTAGTTTCAACCTCATGAGCTTCAAAGAAGATTGTGGAAAGAAAGCGAGTCTTCACAACTCCTCGATCCCCTGCTAAATGAAGGGACACTTAAAGTGATCCTAACTTTCCTAGGTTTTTCAACAATATCGGAGGATTGAGGCTTGCTCAAATAGAATGCCCTAAGAAAGTTATTTTCCCTTTTTTCCCTGAGAACGAAGGTGTTGTGAAGGTCAAGGGAAGGTTGGTACCGAGTAATCAAAGTAAGTTGACAAACCTATAATGCAAAATATTACACAGATACCAGCCCTGAAACAAACTTATTGCCCCCATCTTCGCCCTTTAAAAAGAAAATTATAAGACAGGTGGTGAAAGGAAATTCAGAAATGATTTCCCCCATCTAGTCCAACAGATGATGAAAGGAAATTCAGAAATGTTTTCCCTCATCTCATCATTTAAATGCACAAATATATTTTGAAGTGGTGAAAGGAAATTCAGTAAAAGGGGCCAGATAACTTCACCAGGGTAGTGAACAAGCTCGCTGGAAGTGAAGCAATATCTGAGATATATGTAAGGCTATTATATGTGAATATCACTCTACTCTGGTAACCAATTCTTTTTAAAAACCTGATCTGCATCCCAAGTTCAGATGGGACTTCCTAATTAAAAACATATAATCTTATTCTTTTGATGCAAGCTGATAGCCACAAGATCTGTTGGGTCTCCTAGAACTATTTTGATTGTCTTAAGGCAAACCTAAATTTAGTAACGGGAAAGGGAAAGTCATGAAAGGGACTACGGCTAAGTTTAAAAAGAGTATCTGAGTTTGAAAACCTTTTCAAGGTAAAAAACGAAGTCTCTTTCCCCCTTTGATACCCTGTTCTTAGGAACCTTTTCGCCTGATTGAAGCTATTGACTCCATTTACCCAATATTGGCACGTGGTCTACTGTTCTTCTCGTCTTACAAGAAAACGGAATCCCTAGTTGGAGCCTATGTTGGAGCCGCCTTTGTTTTTTCTAGCCCGTCTCAAATTTCATGTCTTAATGCTCGAAATCGAAAGATGGTTTTTGTATTTTCCATCTGTGGTTTCAAAATCTCTGAAGACTTATCATGCAAGCAGCGATAATTATTGTACTCTCGAGGCGAGTTCTACTTTTTGTAAAAAAATTCCCCTTTTTGTTCTACCTCGGGATTTCGTAGGTTGGATGATATAAATCACGTAGTTCAAAAGTCCTGAGCAACGAAACAGCAAAATCGCTTTAAAATTTTACCCAAGGAAGTAACGGGAGTAAAATTTTCCTAAATCATGATTAAACATCATCAGGTTTTCACGCCTCTGCGTCCACTAGATCTAAAAGTCTTATTGTCATAACCCTGATAGCCGAAACCACAAAGTCCTTATTTTAGTAACCCGTGTCAAGGTTAAAGGTAAAAGCTAAGCCATGGTTAAGTTCTGTCAGCAATTTGCCACTCAACATTTTCTCTTTAAAAAGCTACACTACCTAAGCCCTGACTCGTGAAGTCACGATAAAGATATGAACATAATTAATTAAACACTTAATCCAACTTTATCTTCCCTTTTAATTGAAACATATTATCGTGATATCACGATTTCGCAGCTCGGCATGCAAACTTCCCAGAAAATTACCTTTGAAGCTCTGAGTCGTGATATGGCGAATATAAATAATTACGTAATTAATTAAGTACCTAATCACAATTGTGTTTTTATTAACCAAAATCAATCATCACAAATTCGGGGGTTATAGGTTCAAAGGGTTAATTCAAAATTCCCGATACAACGAGTATGGAAAGATTAATTAACTTTGGTAAAACTAGATTAATTAAGCTAAATCAATATCTCTCGTGTTTTGATGCTTGCATGATTTACGAGGCAGTCTTAATTCTGCCTTACACCAACTAGCATTTCGAACCGCCAAAATTTATGGCATTAATTAGAAATAAGGCAAATCAACATATAAAGATTGGGTTTTTATTGCTAAATTTATTTCTAAACATGATTTGACAGATCTCTTCTAAAAAGTACCAAGTTTTCAAATATATATAGAGTTGTTATTCATTATAACATATTCATTTCTATATTACGCAGAGCACACTTTCTCAGTGAGCTAACTTCTGTATGTATACGTATTTTTATCGCAGAAAAGCCAAAGTAGGATCTCCCGTTATGTCCCCACAAAAAGCATCCAAAGACAGCGTTGAGGTTTCAGGACAAGGTTCGGACAACATCGTTGATACTTCACCTCGAAGTGTCAACTCTGTCCCAAACTGGTCATTCGTTTCCAATGTTCTACAAGCCGAATTAGTGGATTATTCTGATGATTCCAGTGACAATGAAAAAGATGACATAACCACCAAATATAAGATCGTCATTCAATCAAGAATGCATAAAGTAGCGGCCAGGCCACGATTTCTCCCCTATTATGATATGGTCTGATGGGCATTAGACCATGTGGGCATACCAACCAGAACCATCATGAATGAGCAGAAGGTCATCATCGAGACTTTCAGACCTGAACATCTGCAAGCTATGTACAAGTTTCCCACAATGTCCGACCTTACATATGATGTCGAATTCTTGGAAGAGTTCAAACAAAAGGAATGTGTGCAGTATGACAAGACTATGTCTAGCTTAATAAGATATTGGGTTTCGCACCCTGCGAAGTTCAGGGCAAACAGTCATGGTATATATTCAATAGCTTCCTTGGAACCACAGTTCAAGTATGTAGCTATGATGACATGCAGATTATACGGGAGAGAGGACACCTCACATTTATTTCTTCAATGGGTGCCTCTAATATATCAATTCATCGAAGGCTATTCCTTCGACTGGGCGAAAATGTTGTCTAATATCTTGACCAGTCGGGTTACAGAGTATCGGGTGCAGAAAGAGAGCGGCAAGATTTCTTCATTTTTTATGTCTGCATACATTATGGACATCGTGTGTTTTCTAACACCATTTCCCTCAATGAGATGGAGTTGGACCCTAGCAGAGGATGAGCCCATCCACGTCTATCATTCGAAATTGTGGAAAAACAAAGCGGCAGATTTTGTATATGAAATCTTCAACTGGGTGATGGTACCACTACATGTCACTATTTTCGGCCACCCGCCACCCAGGATCTCGGATAGTATAGTGATGAATTTGAGCATCATAGTTGACTGGTATGTAGAAATCGAATTCTCATATCTCATAGTTTTCGGGGATTCTATTCCCCTGCATGCATTGCAATTATTCATTCCTGACAAGTTGGCTTGTCGTGAGGTTGCTAGACAAACAGTAATTGGTGGTATAAGCAAGGAGCTTAAGGGATACTCAAAAAAGGTATGGCCACCTTTTCCTGTTCATTTAAATTCATATTCTTTGTTAGATTTTGAGCATGCTAAAGCTGAGGCAGTAGCCCTGGAAGACCTAAAGTTGGTCCTTACTGAATACAAGAAGCACGATCCGCAAAGAGTCGTGAGTAATCATTTGGCTAGTTGCGGACTCAAGATATTTGAACACGAAAATTCGACCTCGGATGACATTTTCCGAGGCGCAATATATTATGCCGATATTTTAGCTCGGATACAAACCTTGGCACCTGAAGAGAGGGCCGATGTTCTAAAATTCCAAGAACATCAACATAGTTGTCTTCCCGTAGTATTATGGGGTGATAATCCGAGTACAACGGAGGTGAAACAAAAAGATGTCGAAGGCTCCAAAGATGCAACTTTCGGTCAAGAAAAACACCAGGACGAGGGAGAGAAAACTAAGAGTCTGAAAGTAGAGATAAAGACTCCCGGCCCACCGAAGAAGCAGACTCTAATTACTACTCCAGGACAATCAGCGAAGCAAATCGGAGATCCTATCACATCAGTTACTCCCTTGCAGTCAACTCAGGGAAATATTGACGCAGGGTGGATCTTCAATGAAGATTTGAGGCCTATAAGGGTGGAAGAGCTCCCTCCAAATGAGTTCTTCTTCGATAAAAAGAGAAAGGCAGTGGTAAAGAGAGAATTCTATCAGGAAGGGGAGTTGATAGTCAAGAAATACAAAGTTATGACTGATGGGAAGGACAATAAGAATGAACAATTCACCATGGAAATAGCTGGGACACTAGGGGCATATGCCACAGTGAACCAATTTTCAGTCGAGGTTTTGAAAAACCAGCTGAAACGGAAAAACCGCCTCATCAAAACCCTGGAAGCCAGACTAGCCACAACAGTGGAGGCTGCCAAAGACTAGGCGAGTGTAAGAATAGAGAAGGCAAGGTTGGATGATAAAAGTGAGATAGAGCTACTCAAGACTAAGCTCGAACAAGCACAGCGGGTGGTTCGGGATGGTCAGATGCAAGTGAGCCAGCAAAAATATTCGAACAGCTACAGGCTAGGGTGGAAATCGTCGAAAGTAAAGTGATAAATATCGGGATTTTCCAGTCCCAGGCGATGGAGATTCGGAGCAGAGTCTCTACGTCCCAATGAAATTTACTCACCAAGGTAGAGGTGATTTGGGACAACTGCTTGCTGGTTAATCAAGTTTTGGAGAATTTAACTGCTAGAGAAAGGGAAGTTGTTGCAGCACGAGTCACCTTTCAAGAGGCTCTGATAGCCACAAACAACAGGGATTCGGGAAGTACTCCCAGGTTTATCATTTCGGAGCAGACCAGAGGAAACATTATGTTGAAAGAATGGGAACACAGCATCTCAGAAGGTAAGCTACAAGCCAAGAGGGTAACAAAATACTTAGAAGAGGCTTTTAGTTCTATAGATGGTAATCTGATAGGCATTGATAGCGGAGGTAATGTCGAGGCATTGATTCAAATGAATATGGCAAAAGTCTCACTTGATTTAAATGAAAAATAGGAAAGAGATTCAACTGAGATCTCACAAGTGACTACAGCAGACATAGTCCAAATAGATAAATGTATGAATAAACTAAGTGTGCAATTATGCGCTATCGACATCATAGACAGACATATGGAAGACAGGTTGTCAAAATTAGCCCGAGATTGTTACTCTTTTGAAGCCAATTGTCAAGCAGAACCGTCAAGGCTGATATCTCGGCTAGTTGAAAGATGTGTCACCTGTACCGAGCACGCGTGAGGACAAGCTTCTAGAACCAAATAAAGACAAAGAAAAAGAAATGGAGCGATTACTCTTCTCCCTATCATAACCAAAAATTTTGCAACAATTGAGATTCTATCTTATTGTAAAACTGTATAAATATACCATAGAAAGAAAGAAAAGGGGCTGGACCTTTTTGTGTCGATTGTAACAAATGTTTTACATTTTGAGAGTTAATATAAAGCAAATCTGAAGATTCTCAATTCTGTCACGACTGTGTTATGAGTTTGTTTTCTTGTATCTCACATTTTGTTTCATTTCATATTCGTACCTGATGAATGATTCACTATAATTTAGTGAAACGTCTACTATAGTGAATGATTTTTGGTTTTCTATATTGTTTACTGTTTTTCCTCTGTACCAGCTATCAGTGGGTATAAGACCAGTTAACACTTTCAGAATTCTATATATATATTATGCTTCATCGGTTTACTTCTTTACATTTTTCTTCTTCTGTTTATACGTGAGATTCTCCCTTGATAGGAGCCTTACTCGATAGACAGCTAAATGTTTTCTCCCACCTCATACATTTTCTTAAAATATAACCCAGTTACAGGAAAGAGCCTTTGATTTGCGCCCCTTTTTTATTCCTGGAACTATAAACTCTCTTTTATACAACCGAATTGAGACAACACTTAAATTCCCCCCGAAGTTTTCTTATTTTATTGTTCCTCCATGACTGTCTCTGTACCAACACAACCCAATATCGAACCCAAATTGTCAAATCAAACACACATTTCCTTAAACCATTTCGATACTATTCTTAAAACAGCTACTACCCGGGTTGAACTAGATCGTTCATGGGCAGCGATTGAACAGGATATAAACATCCAGGAACAGTTGGAAGCTAGACAACGCCAACGTAGACATAATCCCTAGTTTCCCCTGCCGAAGGTTGACGTTTCTCTCTTCTCTACCCTTTACCCACTTTCAGATGCCTAGACACTGTACTTCTAAGCCTTGAGTACAGACTCTGGAACAACAGGGGGATCATGGGTGTTGGAGCATTAGTGTTGCCATCAGCGTTTCCATCAATGTTGGTGTTTCCATCAATGACAAAGGGGGGGATTGTTGGACAATTGATTTTCATAGATGTCAATCCTTGGAGATTAATGTCAACCCTTGGAAAATTCTGCAAGCCCTAGAGATATGGTTGAGATTTATGGTGAGTTAGTTGTCATTGATGGATTGGTTTATGTCAACAGATGTGATAGGTGCATTTGATGAAGTATACCTGAAACCCATGAGGTGTGGATATAGGACCCAAATTTAGTTGATGAATATGGACATGAAGGATAGTGTAAATGCAGGTAACTCACTCATGGATGTATATTCATCATCATGTCATTTCTAGTGATAGGTGGTACACCATGTGGTTCCTCACGGTTGAGGAGTTATGAGGTAATGAAGTTGGAAGCCCCAAAGATGGGCTAAGAAGCACCTAATTGGTTACAATATGGGTTAAGAAGCCCCTAATTGGTTTTAATTCATTAATGAAAGGGTAAAGTGGTTGTAATAAATTTCAAGAATCCCTAAAGTTAAGGAAAGAGGTTACTTAGAAAAATTATATATACACTTCAAGAAGTCAATCATAACTACATTCACACACACATTCTATTGAATATCTTCTATGTGAGTAAGTGTTTCTTATATGAGGTAACCAAGGAAATATTTGGCTAATTTTAGAGGGAAGATGAAGTAAAGAAGGGAGAAATTCCAAGGGAGGATGAACTCTTGTGATGTTGTGTTCTAAGTATTCCAACAGATGCTTGCGGTGTTTGCATCAAATTGCTTGAAGCACCATTGTGCGGCCTCATTGTAGGGTAAAAGAGTTGGGAAACAACCAGATGATTTTTGTTTATTTGGATATTCCAATATATTTCCATGCTCTTGTCTTTTGCAGGAAAATCACCTAAGTTGAAAATTTTGTAGATCTCCTCATATGCAGGACTGTGGTCTTCACCAATGTGGGGGGTAGTGTCTGTCACCAAGGGCTCAATTGCATGAGACAAATTTTCAGGGACGGAGGCTGAGTGGAAATAAACAGATCCCTTTGGTCTTCTAGGATTATGGATCGCCATGATAGGAGGTTGATTAATCCTAGATCATTAGATTAATAAGTGAATTAACCTCTGGGAAAATAATATGGAAAACATGAAAAGACCAACTATTAAACAGTAAATGAAGTACATGTAATTGAGCCAAGGAAATAGTCAAACAATACACTTAGTGAATAAAAGTAGAATGTAATTTACAAACTTTTAGAATAAGATTGGTCATAAAATAAGGGTTTATAGCCATTAAGAGGTATTAAAACGCCTGTAAATGTGCCATAAATTCCCTATGTACAAGGGTTGTCAAAAAATTAAGTTTGGTTGTCATTGATGTCAACCCTTGAAGAAAGCCCCTCAGCACAAATTTTTGGGTAATGGACCCAAGATTTTTTTATGTAAAGATGTCTCATTATTGTCTTTTCATGGTTGATAAGAAGTAAATATGGATGAACTCCAAAGTGGTCCCCTTATGGTGAAAGCCCTCACAGGAAGACGTTTTGTGGAGTAAGAGAACCCATGCTTAATTGTGGAATAATTAGATGAAGGACAATGAATTTTTCAAGTAAACTATCCTATATGGATATTTCTTGTCATTCCATTTCTGGTGATATGTGGAACGTCACATAACTCCTCACGGTTAGAGAGTTATGGCCATGAGAAGTTGGAGACCCCAGGTTTGGGTAATGGACCCAAGTTTGTTTGATGGATAACGGTATGAGTTATGCTATATTTTTAGATAATACTATTCAATATGGATAGTACATTTCATTCCATTTATGTTGGTATGTGGAACATCACATAACTCCTCACGGTTTGAGAGTTATGGCCTTACGAAGTTGGAGGACCCTCATATGTCATCTAGAAGCCCCAAAAGGTCAAAGTAGTCAAAGTGGTTTAAGAGATTTTAAAAGATAAATAATAAAGTCAAAGTGGTCAAAGTGGTTTAAGAGATTTTAAAAGATAAATAATAAAGCAAGCAATGAGTGTATTATAATTCAAAGGAATACAAAATAAATTATTTCAATAATAAATTTAATGGATAAATTAGGAAGTGGGTTAACCCTAAAATAAGGAAAGTGGGGCCAAGTGACCTAGAAGATGTTTCTTAAGGAAGCTACTTGAGAATATAAATAAGAGGCAAGGCTCTCATTTTAATCACACTTGAGAATACAACATCTATAGGTGTCTAAGGTAACCAAGGATATCTAAGCCAAAATTATGAGGGAAGGTGAAGAAAAGAAGGCCAAAATGCAAGGGAAGGATAAATTCTTTTGTTGGTGCTTTCTAAGGTATGTTATTTACAAAGTCATCTCACCATTTTCGGGCTTATAACTTTTTGTATAATGAATCATTCATGAAATTGTCATTCCATTTATAAAACATATCCAAGTACATGTGGTAAAAAAAATTTATCTTGTGGGTCATTGTATTTTGGGAGTTACACTCGCTGGAAAATAGGGTTTGTGGCTGTCCCGAACTAGTCAAAAAACAGGTGTTACGGGTAAACACGCTATAAATTCTTAATAATAGATCCAAATTCAAAGAAACCAAATGTGTTGGTTAGGGTACCGGTCTGTAGTATGATTTCTAATAGTTTCCAGATCAATTCAACAAATATTCCATGGCTGGAACGCTTCACAAGGTTTCCTCTCAGAGAATAAGTTTAATTCAGCAAGGTATTTTTATATAACTCCTGAGAGGTTCCTAGTAGAGACACCTTGAGGAATTGTGCATAAAACACAATCAAGAACATTTTATAAGTTACATATCTTATACCATGTGTACAAAGTTATGATTACTTCAAGTTAGGGTTGTTGACTAATCCAAACTAGGCATGTGAGACTAAAGAAACGCTTGGATGAAAATGCTAGTCTCTCTTGTTGAAGTTAAAGAAGTTAAGGTTTGTAAGAATGTGATCACATACAATCTGCATAATATAGAGCCACAAATCAGATTTGATGATGAAATTGGTGAGGTCTTTTGATGAGGTACATGTTGAGTACATGGTTGAGACAAGTAGTTGATGAGTTGGCACATACATGAGGTGTATATTGATGATGTTGGTACATTGATGAATATTTTGCACATGATTGGTACATACTTGGTACATGGTTGGATACACTCTGTTTATGGTACAAGTTTATTACAAAAGTTATTTATACAAAGCTGGTGGCCGGTTGGATGAATTTGTTTATGGTACGTGCTGATTACGTGCTGAGGTATAGGGATGATGCATAGTTCGGGATTTATTGGTATAGGCTTACAAGTGGTATATATCTCATAGTGAAAAGTTGACAGTGGTTCCATCATTCTACTTATAAGCCTGCAAGGTGATCAAGCAAGGATTGTGTGGTTGTAGCCACCTCTAGTTGTAGCCACAACATAGGGTGTTGTAGCCCTATGGTTGTAGCCAGAGAATTAGGAGTTGGAGCTTCCCCGTGATTGTAGCCCCAGGAAACTAGTGGGTTTGACCCTCCTTCTAGTTGCATCTAGAAAACAAAGGAAGTTGGTGCTTCCAATGAATGTAATTCTTCAAGACATATAAGAAAAATCATTTCATGGTTTTCTCCCTCGATTTGGGTTTCCACGTAAAACATTAGTACCATGTATGTGTATGTTTGTTAATTTGTTCATTAAGCCATTTACTCAGTTATTGGATGATAATGATTCATTGATATAACACTTGGATTATATGGTTAAAAAGGATTAAATTTCTATTATTGATTCACCCCACCCTTAGTAATCCAACAATCAGGCTAGAGCAGGTCTCTTCAGAAATCAATTTAACCACTTAAAGGTAGACTCATGGAGAGTACCAACCCATATAAAAATGGAATACCACAGCTTGATGGGATTTGGCATAGTTTTTGGAGCATAAGGATGAGGAAATATATATAGGCATAGGGATTTCAAGTTTGGAAATCAATTGTAGATGGATAATAACACTAAAGGCCCACCAACAAATGAAAACTAAGTGAAACTCAAGGAGAATAATTCCAAAGCCACAAATGCACTTCTTTTTAATGGTCTTCAAGAATTGGTATTCACCAAAGTTGCAATAATCAGAATCACAGAGATTTAGGACAAGCTTCCAAAATACTCATGAAGTGAGATACAAAGTCAAAGAAGTAAAGCTTCAAACTTTACAGAGGTCAATTCGAACAACTAAAAAAATGAAGGAAGATGAAGATATTGCGCCTACTTCTTACGAAGTCGATGAAATGTTGAATGCAATCATAGGATTGGGAGAAGAAATTGAAGAATTTGGTAAATTGTTCAAAAATACCATGATCTCTCTTCCTATGAGATTCAACCCTAAGATATCAAAGACTAGAAGAAAGATCGACATGGAATTAATAAGCATGGATGAACTATATGGAATATTCATAACATATGAAATGAGAACTCACCTCAAGAAAAAAAAATCCATATGTAAAAGAAGAAGCCTTCAAGTCATCCTAAAAAGGTCAAAGCAAAAAGAAAAAGGAACAAGAATATAGAAGCAAAGAAGTGACGCTTTGAAGATGATGCCGAAGAAGAGGCAAACTTCGCCAAAATACTAAACAAGGGAACCACGAGTAGGTATAGAGGTAAGCTCCCTTTAATTTGTTTTAATTCAGATGGTATTACTATTTTTCTAACAAATTTCATAATAAGAAAAGATAACGATGAAGGTTACTCAAAAGGAAAACACATATAAAGGAAAAAATAACTACAAAGAAAGTTTTCAAGAAAATCTTATACACTAAAGAAGACATCTCATCATCGATGAAGATGAAATCAGTGACAAAGAGACAGGAAGAGTTCTATTCAAGGCGAAAAGACTCCGACAAAGAAGACCAAGAAGAATATGAAGAAGTCAAGAAGAATGTGAAGAAGTCTAAGAAGAAATTAAAGAGCGTGGGTTGATTATCGAAGAATTAATGTGTGCCGTAGAATTTATCATAAGAGAAAACAAGAAAACAAGAAACTACAGAAAAACTAGAAGAAAAGGACAAGATCATTGGAATCTTGGAATCATAGGTTGTCACACTAAGAAAGGATATTCAAAAGAAAAATATGCAGAATTAGCCTTCAAAAGTTTTGGATGACATTATCGCCAGTCAAAAATCTCATCATCTTGATGTCCGCACTTGGTTGCCATCAGATAGAAATTGATCAAAATCCAAAACAACAACAAGAAACAAATCCAAAGAGCTATGCGAAACAATCAAAGAGGATAGGAAGATATACAAGGAATATTACAGGGACACTCCTCCACCAAGATTTCATTCAGATTTGAGAATCAACAACGCATGTGACAGTTTCAAGAAGAAGAAGGATCTATAAGAGCACCTCCCTTCAAGATCTTCAACTCCTAGGTATCAAACTATATTTTGGTTTATGCTATGCATGTAATAATTTTGGACATAAAGTTGTGAATCGCGGAGCTAACAACAAGAACAGCAGAAAAATTTGAGATTTATACACAAAGGGATTATTCAAAGAGACCTAAAGTGAATACCAAAGAAGAAGTTACAACAGTTTGAATCTTTGAGCACTAAAGGGAATGTTACAAATGTAACAATTTTGGACACATGGCCAAGGATTGCAGAATAATGACAAATTCCTCCTAAAGAACCCTCACTAATAAAAACAAATACGCATTAAGAACCCCGAAACATTACGGCTAAGAAAGCAATATCAAGATAGCAATGAAGAATGCAATACGCTCTACAAGCTAAGAAGAAGTGTTAGAAAAATAGGACCTGTGAATCAATAAAACAAAACAAATGTGGAAAAAACACGTAAGATTACACAATGCCAACAGAGACACATATTTACTTGGTTCACCTAGTGTGGTCTACGCCCACCAAAGAAATTTGCAGGATCCCCTTCCTTTGTTATTATCCAACAAATGAAGGGATACAACCTACAAAAACCCGCTGTAATCCTCCCTCTTTCTCTCACTATCTCCTCTCTCTCGTATACAATATTTTCTATGTTGCATAGCCACAATACATTTCCTCATAAATGGGTTTCTTTCTAGGGAAAAAACCCTCAATATACTTCTAACAAGTTAGATCTCAGATCTTATAATGAATGTACCATATTTACAAATGAAAATACAATATACATTTACAAGTACTTTCCTTCGTGGCTTTCACCGACTTCAAGACTTCTACACTCCTCAGACATGGAAGAGTGTACATACTTCTAGGGTGTAAAGTATTCATGGGTATAAACATGACTGAAAAGCAAGGACCTCTCGAATCATGAAGATAATCAGCCCCACAACCAACAATCTCCCACTTGAGACTACTAATCTCAACAACTCCATCATCATGCATAAGGGCCGGGCTCTAAACGCTCTTTTGACCTCATTGGTAAAATTTCTCATCTTCATCTTCATTCTTGAAGACTAATTGAAACTGAACAGGAACTCGCCTGCTATTCACTTTGTTAACAGGTCTACAGTTTTTTGGCTAGTGTGTATCTTTTTTTCCAACTTCAAATGTCCACTTCCACATGGATCGTATGAAATGGTCCCTCAATTGTATATGCTTAGTCTTTGAATGGAAGGTTGATTTCTTTTCAATATGAATTGTAATCTCACTGTCACAGAACAACCTTCTATTCTCCTACTTCTTTCTCAAATCCTCCATAAACCTTTTGTAATCGAACCATCTATTTACTAGCCTTTGTAGCAAAAAATTACTCTGGTTTTGTTGTTGAAAGTACAAAAACCTTTTGTAGTTTCGAAATCCAACTTAATGTTGTTCCACCTATAGTAAAACATACCCTGGTGCTCTCATGTTGTCTTTACTACCTATCGATTCAATCAACATATCCCTAGAAAAGTAGTCTCAACCTCCAAACATAATGCATGAGTAGCATCTCCAAATACCTCGAATCTAGTTTATCGCTTCCTAATTCTTTCTTTTACCTAGATTGTTCATATACCTCGCCACAACTCCCAATGCATGTGCAATATCCGGTCTATTACAAACCACGTATGTCAAGTCACAATTGTTGATGAATAAGGGACCCCGACATGTATTCTATCCCTATGTCTTGAGACACATCAAGTTAATTTGAAATGGTTGGCTAAAGGTGTACTAACTAGTTTTTATTTTGTATTCTAAACCTCTCCAACACCTTCTTGTGTACTCACCAGACAATGTCAATTTGTGATTTTTTCTGCCTCTTGTTATTATCATGCTAAGGATTTTCTTTTGTAGGCACCCATATCATTCATCGCAAATGAATTGGATCATTTCTTCATATTTATTTCTCAGACATCTAGAATAAGCATGTCATCTACATACAATATCAAGATAATATAGCTTCCATTTTCTAGCCTTTTAAAATAAATACCGTGATCAGAATGACATCTAATATAACCCCTTTTCTGTCTTAAACCTGTCAAACTTAAAATACTACTGACTTGGAGCTTTCTTTATGCTATACAAGATCTTCTTCAACTTGTATACCAAATTCTCCTTCCCATTGACCTCATACACTCTCTATGGTCGGGCCAGATATAAATCTCTTCCTCCGTGATCCCTTGAGAAAATTTATTTTTGCATTTAACTATTCAAGATGCAAATATCTCTATCACACAAGACTTAAAATAGTCCTAATTAGTCATTTTTAACAATGTGAGAAAATATTTTACCAAAATCTATAATTTTCTTTTGTGAAAACCCCTTTAAAATAAGTCTAGCCTTGTACCACTTTCTCCTCCATCTTCTTCCCTCTCAACTTGTAAAACCCATTTATTCTGCAGAATGTTCTTTTTCCCGCAGAAAAATGAACCAAGTCCTAAGTCCTGCTATTTTCCTGCTGAATCCATTCCCTCTTTCATGCCTTGTTCCCACTTCTTTGGTGTTCACCACATTGCTCTTCATAATATTTTCTCCTAGTTCAATTTAACTGGACCAACAAATACAATGAAGGAGAGTATCGCTCGGGGAGTATACTTAACCCTCGGTAGATCTTTCTAATAACACTTGCTGCATTTGAGATAAATTCCTCATGTCTTGTTGTACATTTTGATTTTTTTTTTTTTTTTTTTTTTTTTTTTTTTTGTTTTTTTAGTTATTTATTTGTATTCTTGTTTTTATTCTTCTTGTTTTTTTCCTCAAGAATCCAATCTTTGTACATGACCTTCTCATTGAATATGACATTTCTACTCCCAATGATTTTTTATTTTCAATCCCATATATCATAAATCCTAAAATCATTAACATTGTATCCCAATAAAGGTACACTTCTTTGTATTTAGACTCAAGCTTTGTTCTATTTTCTTTATCAATATGGACAAATGTGTTTACAACTAAAAAGTTTTCAAAAGAATAGTTTACCTTTTTCCTATCCATTCATCCTCTAGAATTCTACCATCCAAAGAGCTTGAAGGTCCTATGTTTATTAAGTAAACAATAGTATCTACATCATCTTCCTCCTTAACTGTATAGACCCTGCATGCAATATCATACTCCTTGCACTTTCCATGATTGTCTTGTTCATTTTTTTTCTGACACACCATTTTCTTTGTGGTGTTCTTGGAATTGTCTCTCTATGAATCCCATGGTATGAACAAATATCATCAAACTCCCCTTGTTGCAATATTCAATTTCCATATCTTATCTAAGACACTTCAAACATTTTCCTCGCTCCCACTTTCAACTAAAGATTTCAATTTCTTAAAAAGTATCAAAAACATCATATTTTTGCCTAATGCACAAACCCAAGTTTTTCTAGTTGCATCATCTATAAAAGTAACATAATAACAAGAGCCAACAAGAGATGATACATGAGCTGGTCCCCATACATTTGTGGTATGCACAAGCTCTAACCTTTTCATTCTTTCTTTTCTTTTTGACTCTAAATAAAATCAACTCTTTTATGTTTCCCATAAACACAATGCTCACAAGTCCAACCAATTTGTTTAAGATATGGCAACAAATTTATTTTGTGAAGTATCAACATACCCTTTCTCTCACCATGTGTCCCATCCTATGATGCCACAACAGGTTGTATCCACTACTGTAGAAGCCAAAGAGATAGAAGAGTCGCAAGATACTCAAAGACATAAATACAATGTACCTACCTTCTCTCATTTTGCTATCACCAATGATCCTTTTGATGACCTTCCACGCCTTATCTGTGAATATGGATACACAACCTTCACTTGCCAACTACCCCATTGAAATTAGGATTTTCCTTAAATATGGAACATGTCTTACCTCGTTCAACAACCATTGGTTTCCATTGCGTTGCTTTATTTTTACCTTTCCCATTCCAACAATTTTGCATGGCGCATCATCACCCAAATGAACCTGTCCAAAATCACCTTGAACATAATCTAGAAAATGTTGCCTACAGGGTGTGGCATGAAATGAAGCCCCTAAATCTACTACCCAAGACTCAGAAATATTATCTACAAAAAGAATCAAAGCATCTTGCAACACTTCACCTGTTACATCTACTTCCTGATTTCTCTCATGTTCTCCATCTCTTTGTTTCTTTGGAGCTCTGCAGTCTTTCTTCAGATGTCCTTTATTCCCACAATTCCAAAACTCTATCTTTCCAAGTATGGATTTGGATCTTCCCTTCCTAGAATTCCCATGGTTCCCTAAGCCCTTTCCTCTATCCTTTTGTCTTCCCCCATTCTCCATGTTCAATGCATTACCTGATGTCTCACCTCTTCTTTTCCGTCACATTTCCTCACTAAGGATAACACCAACAACATCATCAAATTTTAAAGTATTTGAACCAGAGACAAAGTTACTTACAGCAATGACCAAGCCATTCCATCTTTCTGGCAATGAGCACAAGATTAGAAGAGGTGACATCACATGTTACATTTGCTTCTTGATTTCTCTCTTGTTGTCCATCTCCTTGTTTCTTTGGAGCTCTGCAATCTTTCTTCATATGTCCTTTCTTCCCACAATTCCAGCACTCTATCTTTCCAAGTATGGATTTGGATCTACCCTTCCTAGAATTCCTGCAGTTCCCTGATCCCTTTCCTCTATCCTTTTGTCTTCCTCTGTTCTCCATGTTCAATGCATAACCTGATGTCTCATCTATGCTTTTCCATTGCATTTCCTCACTAAGGATAACACCAACAACATCATCAAATTTTAAAGTATTTGAACCAAAGACAGAGTTACTTATAGCCATGACCAAGTCGTTCCAGCTTTCTAGCAATGAGCACAAGATTAGAAGAGCCATAACCTCATGATCAAAGTCCACTTTTATAGAACTTAGTTGATTAGTAACTGTATTAAATTCATTTAAATGATCTAAAACATACCCACCTTCTGACATCTTCATATTAAATAATCTCTTCAATAGAAATAACTTATTAGATGTCGAGGTTTTTTCATACAGTTTAGCCAACTCGTCCATCAGATCCTTCATTGTTTCTTCTTTCGAAATATTGAAAGCCACCAATGTTTCCAAGCTCAGTCATATCGTTCCTAGAGCCTTTCTGTCAAGGATCTCCCATTCTTCGTCCTTCATGGCCGTCGTCTTCTTTACTACTTTGCCCAATGGTAGGAATAGATCCTTCTAATATAAATAATCTTCCATATGCATCTTCCATAATTGGTAGTTTTGGCCATTAAATTTCTTGATCCTAAACTTTCCATCGTCCGACATTGCTCCCACTCGAACTAGGAACCCTCTTTTCCTGTGAGTTACCTTTCGCTCTGATACCAGTTGTTAGAAAAATAGTATTGCAGAGCAATAAAATAAAACAAATGCGGAAACAAAACATAGAAGATACATAATACAATAGAGACATAGATTTTTGTGGTTCACCCAGTGTGTGCTACATCCACCAGAGAAATTGTCAGGTCCTTCCTTTATTATTATCCAGCAAATGAAGGGATACAACCTACAGCAAAACCCATTGTAACTTTATCTTGTTTCTCTCACAGTCTCCTCTCTCAGAATACAATATTCACTATGTTGCATAGCCACAATACATTTCCCTCATAACAGAGGGTTGCCTTCTAGGGAAAAAAACCCTAACATAATTTCTACTGTTAGATCTGTGACCTTATAATGAATGGTCCAGATTTACAATGAAATTACAATATACATTTACAAGGCAATTTTTCCTTTGGCGGCTTTGCCCCCAAACCCCCATCGGGGGACACTACCCCTGAACCCTCGCCAAAGGCCCGCTTGCCCCCGAACCCCCCAGCCAGGGGATATCCCCCCTAGACCCCGCAGAGGGGGTACCCCCCCTCTGCACTCCCCCGCGTGGATGTGTATACATACTTCTGGGGTGTAAAGTCTTCATGGGGTATAAACACGGCTGAAAGGAAGGACCTCTGAATTAGGAAGATAATCAAGCTCCACAACCAACAATAAACATGGTTGGTATGTTGATAGTGGATGTTCAAAACACATGATAGGTGATAAAGACAAATTTCTTACATTACAAAAAAAAAATGGATCAGTCTCCTTCGAAAATGATAATTCATCCAAAATCGTTGGAGAAGGCACAGTCTGAATTGAGAACAAGAATGAAAAGGAACAAAATGTTCTACTGGTAGAAGATATGAAACATAATCATATAAGTGTGATTCAAATGTGTGAACAAGATCATAAACTTACTTTTGATTCAGAAAAGTGTGAGATAAGAAAAGAAGGTTCAGGGAAATTGGTCGGTACAGCTGCAAGAACTTCAAACAACATATAT
>SNQJ01S0017703.1:13801-32826 GCA_010110895.2 Picea sitchensis
CCAGTTGCAAGATATACTTCCATCAGGATTATTATCTCTCTTGCAGCAATTTTTGGTTGGAAACTTCACCAGATGGATGTTAAGACTGTTTTTCTTAACGGTGAAGTTGAGCAAGAAGTATATATCGAACAGCCTGAAGGTTTCGTGATCCATGAGAAAGAATCTCGTGTGTGCAAACTCAAGAAAGCCTTGTACTGGTTGAAACAAGCTCTGAGAGCTTGGTATGGTAGAATAGACATCTTTCTACAAAGTCTTAGATTCACCAAGAGCATAGCAGATCACAATCTTTATATAAAGATTGTACAAAATCATCGAGTTATCTTAGTCGTATACGTGGATGATCTGTTCCTCACTGGAGAGGAAAACTTGATAGCTCTGACTAAGAGGGAGCTTTCCGCAGAGTTTGAAATGAAAGACTAGGGGCTCATGCATTATTTTTTGGGCTTGGAAGTGTGGCAGAAACCAGGTGTGGTCTTTCTCTCATAGAGCAAATATGCAATTGATGTGCTTCGCAGATTTGGCATGATGGACTGTAATTCCATGACCAGACCAATGATCTCTAACCTAAAGAAACTACAAGATCAGGTTACAGGTTCAGATCCAGAAGACCCCACCTTATATCGACAAATCATTGGGTCATTGATGTACCTCGTACATACTAGACCGGACATTTGTTATGCGGTAAATGCCCTTAGCCAATTCATGTGTGAACCAAAGCATATACATATGGTTGTTGTTAAGCATATTCTGAGATATGTTCGGGGAACTATAGCCTATGGTCTGAGATACACTTCCAGTGGAGGTGTAATGCTTCATGGATTTACAGATTCAGATTGGATGGGCAGTACAGTGGATCGGAAGAGCACTTCCGGATATTGCTTCAGTTTGGGTTCAGCAATGATTTCCTGGTCCAGCAAGAAACAAGGCTCCATAGCCAGAAGCACTGCAGAAGCAGAATACATTGTTGCAAGTGTTGCTAGCAGAGAAGCAGTGTGGCTTAGAAAGCTACTTTTAGACTTGTTCAGTGCAAAGCTAGAACCCATAGTCATTCACTGTGACAACCAAAGCTATATAAAGCTCTCCGAGAATCCGGTGTTTCATGACAGGTCGAAGCACATTGAGATGAGATATCACTATGTCCGAGACATGGTGCAGAAGAACATTCTCAGTATTCAATATGTTCCGACAGCAGAACAGACGACAGATATTTTGACCAAGCCACTGTCCCTGACAAAGTTTGTGTACTTCCGTGACAAGCTTGGTGTTGCTGAGAGGGAGTGTTGAATTTAATGCAGCTGCAAGAGCCATTCTCCCTAGAGGATGGCATAAGACCCTAGTTGAGAACTAGGGCCTCCAATACACTCCTGGGGTTCTTGGCCTAGGACCAAGCAGTTAGAGCCATGGCAAAGACCCTTGTGAGGGCCCCCAGTAGATGATTGGGGTTCTTGGTCTGGGACCAAGCAGTATAAGTCCCTAGATATGTCTAGGGCCCTTGGATATGTTCTAGGGTACCCATGCTTAAAGCATGGGTTGATCCTTGGTCTTGTACTTTGGTGGATAAGACCCCAGATATGTTCTGGGGCAACCTGGTCTTTGATCAAGGAGATCTTGGTGTAATACCAAGATTTGTTGGTATGTGATCCTCTTCCTCTCTTCCAGGATGGTCCACAGGACCTAGGAGAGATTATGAAGATGAGCATGACCACATGAGGGAGGTACCCCATATGCAGTGATGATAAAGTTAATTGGTCACCTTCAGAATTATATGGACATGTACTGCCACTAAGAAAGCCTCTCCTAAAACCCTTACTTGTTCTTCACCCTTTGGTTTTTAAGTGTGGGTTTGATTGGGGTTTAGTTTTTGTTTTAGGGCTTAATAAGAAAAATATTAATTAATGTTTAATTATAACATATTAAATTAATATTTATATTAATTAATATGTTATTTTTAATTATATTTTTATAAGCCTAGCCCTAGCCTAAAACTATAACTATAAACCCTCCCCCTCACTTTTCCATTCTCTCCTCTTCCAAGTTTGGCAGATTGCTCTGAGATCTTCTATGTGTGTTGCGGCCTCCTTTGACATTTCAGATCAGCCTTCATTTGATTGTTGTTGACAGGTCCATTGTTTTTGTTGTGTTGAAGGTCTTTCCTTTGCTGCTGCTAGGTATCCTCTACAGTGCTAAGGGTTGGTGTGTTGCTGTGTTGAGGGTTCTTTTGTTTACTGTTGCAAGTGTTTGAAGCTGCCGCCCTCTCCTCTGCTGCCAGTTTAATACAGCCAGCCCTCTCCTAAAGCTATCGGAACCCTTCTTGAGGCTGTCGTCCCCTCCTTCTTGAGCAGAACTGGAACCTTGAAGGCCGCGGCACCCTTGCTGGGTTCTAGACCTTCTTTATAGGCATCCGTCCTCCTTTGGCCCTGATCTGGAACTTCCAGCACCCTTTGCAGATCTCTTAGTGTGTGTGCCTTGGACAAGGGTTTTGCTTCCAGTTTTTTTGTGTGTGGGAGGTTTCTTCTTGGTGGCTTGACTGTCCTACTTTCTCTTGTTAGAGATCTAACCCTTTGAGGTAGATCCATGACTCCTAGATTTATCTGAGCATAACAACAGTGGCATATCATCCCTTGTATGTGTCATGCTCTTCTTCATTGCATAGAGATAAGTCTTCAAGAGGTAAGTTGCTACTTCAGTTTTATTTTATTGTTTATGTGCTGATCTATTGATTAGCATACTCGGGAATAAGTTCTAAGGTTCAGATCTAATTGCTAAGAAGTATTTCTATGGATCATTTGTTTTAATTGCTCAGAAATAATACGACTGTTCAGATCTATTAGTTTTGCTAACTCCGAAATTTATTTACTGTTTAGATCTGGTTGTTTTGATCAATCAGGGATAAATCTATTGTTCAGATCTAACTCAGAATTTACCTATAGTTTAGATCTTGTTGTCTTGCTTACTCAGAAACAAATTTATAGCTTAGATCTAAGCCTATTATCAGATCTGCTGCCTTACTACATTTCTGTTCTGAGTTTGATTTAGATTTTTATGCTCTTGCTGTTCTATCTATCAGAAAAATTTTAAAGAAAGTATTTTGCTGTTTTCTTCCCTAATTCTAACAGTGACAACTACTTCCAATTGTTATGCAAGATTGGCATCCTGTGAAAGGCTTTGCACAAGTGCTAAATCTTGTGATAACATATACCATAGTAGCAAGATTCAAATTTCAGCCACATTGATCTTTGTTGTATAGAAATTCAGCAACAGTACGAAATTCAACAAATTTTCTGTACAGTATGGATGCAGTACAATTGACCTATTTTTTACTGTCTTTGATAACAGACAACTTATTAGTTATAAGCGCTAAAAATACAGCCCACAAACCTCGCAATTATTAAAAAATAACACTAAAAGAACTATAAATATAAACTACATTGCAGAATTTTCAAGAAATGAATTATTCTTTCTGGTTTATTGTGCATACCTGAGGCTGAAATTCTTATAAGGTATGGAACAAAATGCATATTTTCCTATCTATGAGATGTATACTTCCGTATTGAAGCCGTACTGGATTTTTTCGATTCATATTTTTTCCGTAGCAAATTGTATTCTACTACTGATTTGTATTTGAAACTTGCTACTATGATTTATGTGTTCTATCCTTTATTAATAATGTTTAGGCTGAGATTTAAGCTCTACTTTCATCACCTTATCTTCAATTTAAGTGATTGAAGAAATGCTTTTGAATGGGTCATGACACTCAAGCAAGTCATCCGGATTCCAAACAGGACAAATGACATGCGAATCAAAATATCCAAAGAGATGCAATTTTTGGGGCAAATGGATCAACAAATGCTATGAATTAAGTATGAGGCATAAAATCAAAGTGTAAATCAATTGATCCAACAATGCCTCCGTGATCCATCAACCATGTACAAGTGATTTTTATATATTTATGTTTGTAATATTTCACAATGGACTTTGTTTTAAACATGGTAATCGTAAAAGCCCTGGGCCTAAGAATGGTATTCCAAATAATTGTCTGATAATTATAATTTTTGTTTTGTCTAAATCGTAATAATAATCTTTGAGTTTCACCTTTAAGTTACAATTGGATCTTCCACTGTTTAGCGATGTATTTGAGACTTGGAGGGCATAAATCTATAACTTGCATAGAAGCAAGTATTATCATTAGGTCTGTGAGCATTATTCTTGAGAATGAAATACAATGAGCATTTGGAGATGTAGGGTCACTTTAGACATATCTTTAGACTTGGAGAGCATAAATCTAGCTTGCATAGAAGCGAAGTACTATCACTATCATTAGGTCTGTGAGTCTTATTCTTGAGAATGAAATACAATGAGCATTTGAAGATGCAACGTCACTGGAAATGTATTTCATATGCCATGGAGACTACTTAAAACATTTCATTTTTGTTATTTTGGCATGGAATTCAAAATTATATATTTATAAATCCTTTTATATCTCCTTCCCTGAGTCCCCTATGATTTCTATTGATTTTATTCGCAAGTGTTTGGATGAATATGTCCCAAAGGGTTGCACCGAAAATAACATCGCTGTCCAACGGATTTTTGTGCCGGGTTTAAGGGTTTGGTGCACAGGTTTTGAATCCGGCAAAAGAATGAACAGACATCGAATTCTCCTTATGATTTGCAAGTTTCAGATTTACCGAATTTGTTTTTCTTGGTTATGATAAGGTTTAAAAAACTAGGGTTTTTACATGGAGCAGCTTAAAATATACATGGAACAGTTTCCAGTAAGAAAAATGAACTCACAGAATTCATCTCATCGGATTTGGATTTCTTCGAAGGCTGCTTAAACGTCTTCCCTGCGAATAAGAGAAATGTGTCGGGATTAAGTTTGAGAGTTAAGATGACAAAATAATGCGTTTTGATATGAATGGGCACCTTTGCGAGTTTTTCCAGCCTTGCCATGGCGGTTGGCAGTCTCAGATTTCTTGTGACGGCCCTTAAACATATATGCCTTCTGTGTCATCTTTGATTTCCACTCTTGTCGACTTCGCTACACCACACTATAAGACAAAAATGCAACTATGGAAAATACTCTTGCAATACCATTCCTAGAGAATCAAAATCTACTATATAAATAGATTTAGGTTAAAAGTTAGTCTTGCCAAAATTGAAGGGATATGACTTTGTAGTGCTACACATAGTGTAAAAACCTATAAGTACTGGCTACTTAGAATTAAGTTAAAGTTAGTCTCGCCAAAATTGAAGGGATATGACTTTGTAGTCCTATCCATAGTGGAAAAACCTATTAATATTAGTAGTGGGGACTTGGGTGAATGCATGTTGAATATATATATATATATATATATATTTTAATAGAAAAAAATCTTATTTTATATAAATAGATTTAGGTTAAAAGTTAGTCTCGCTAAAATTGAAGGGACATAACTTTGTAGTCCTATACATAGTGGAAAAACCTATTAATAGTGGGGACTTAGATTTAGCTTAAAAGTTAGTCTCGTCAAAATTGAAGGGATATGACTTTGTAGTCCTACATATAGTGGAAAAACCTATTAGTAGTGGGGACTTCAGCAAATGCATGTTGAATATGATTTTTTTTTAATAGAAAAAAACTATTATATTAGAAATATAATGATAACTTTACAATATCAGTCCAAAAGGAAATTTAGAACTGCTATCCAAAATCAAAACTTAACCTCCCCAAAATCAAAAACCATATCATAGAGTCTTTATAAAACAAACTCCATCCTAAAAATGTCCTTATATAAAAACAAGGATCTCAATTCAAAATCATAAATAGCCATATTTAAACTATAGTCAAACATTCAAAAGGTTATGCATGAGCACCCTCCCCTTTTGCATAAAGTAAGAAACATTCATCCAAATGTAAAGCTTGCTTAGAAAGTTGATCGGCTTCCCTATTAAATTCCTTGTAAATATGTTGAATTTGCAGAGTCTGGAAATTTTCACTCAACTGGCGAATTCTTGACATCCAAGGCTATAAAGTGATCACCTGCAGATTCTTTTTAAAAGAAAACCAATCAACTATAACTTTTGAATCTCCAACCAGCTGTAAACAAGAAACATGTTTGTAGTGAGCGAAATAGAAAATACACCATAAGGCCAATAGTTCCCCCCTTGTATTGATCCCATACCCACAATTCATTTTAATACTGAAGACACCCAAAACTGGGCATTTAAGAATAGCACCTGCACCACATCTAACTCCCCCATTTTGAGAAGCACCATCAAAAAAACCAACTGCAATATTACCCTCCAACAAGGGAGGGTGAGCTATTCTTTGAGATTGGACAGAATGAACTTTTTCTATCTCACCCAGAGCTTGCATAACTCGATTACACACCCTAGAAAGAGACAAATTGTGACCTTCAAAATTAATCAAATTTCTATGTCTCGAAACTTCCCAACAGATGAAACAACGTATTTCCTTCCAATTTCCCATCTCCTTAATCCAACACTGGAAACAATCACGGAGTTGACCACAACCCCATTCTTTTTTAAACTGATAAACAATTGTAATATACTTACAAACTTCTTTGGAGAAAGAACAATGAACCATCAGATGATGTATTGTTTCCTCCTCCTTTTTACACAGTACACATCTACTTGGACCAATAAAACCTCTTTTTGACAAATTGTCCCAGGTTAGAACTCTATTTTCAATCAACAACCAACTAATTAATTTAATTTGCAAGGGAATCTGCCACTTCCATACATCAATCAGCCAATCCTCCGACACGTCATCATAATCATCTAAAAATTGTACCTCGTAGCCTTGTTTTGTAGAGACTTTCCCACCTTTACCATCCCAAGACCAAACAATTGAATCATTTTCATCAAATAGCACAAAACCAGAATGCTTAAGTCCCCTCACATAAGTCTCCCATTCATCTGTTTGCTCTCCAGAAAGATCAAACATCTCTGCACTTTTCCAATTAAAAATATTAAAATTTCTTGTATCCATAGAAACAACCTGTACCAAAAAATTCAAGCCTTTTGTGTGGAGCGTAGATACTAAATTCTTAAATAGTTTATAATAAGATTGAGACCCTATCAAAGGATCCAATCTGATACGAATATCCCAACCATTTCCAGGCTTCTAAACAATACAATCTGTGATAATATGCATTGAAGAAGTAAGGGCCCTCCAACAATTTGAAATGCCTTTTAAGTTATTTCTCCCTTCTCTAAACCATTCCACTATAGATTTATTTTTCAAGTATTTTTTAAGTATCACTTTGTGCTAAAGACCTGGAATCATTAGATTCCTCCACAAACTCTTTGTTGTCAGTGCTCTGCCAAAAGAAAATATGTTTTTAAAGCCCCATCCTCCTTTCTTTTTTGGCTTAGAAATCATATTCCAATTTACCAAATGACTGTTTTCTTTATCTTTTTTACCAGACCACAAAAAACTGAACATCCTCCTTCGAATTCTTTATAATCTACCTTTAGGAATCTTTTCCAAAGATAGCCAAAAGACATGAATGTTTTCCAAGACTGATTTTACAAGAATAAACCAGCCTCCCAAAGTTAGCCATCTATGGCACCAGTTTTAGATTTTTTTTTCCACTTTTTTAAGCAGCCACATCCAATCATTCACAGAGTAGAAATTAGGCGTAAGAAAGAACCCCAAATATTTAATGCCCTCTTCTAAGGATTTTACCTCAAAAGGCAAAATTTCTTTTAACTGAAGTAACTTCTCCCCAGACCAACTTGCTTCCAAAAATTGAGACTTTTGAGAACTGAAAGTCATTCTGGTTGCATTGAAAAACAAGTCAAGGGTATCCTTAAAAACTTGCCATTCTGCTAAAGAGCCTTTTCCATATAAAATAACATCATCCAAAAAAAGCAAGTGAGTAAGCCTAACCCCATTTACTACCTAGACTCCTTCAAGTCTACCAACTTCAACTAGCTTCAGAAGAATTCTAATTGGTCCTTCAACAATAAGTAAAAACAACAAAGGAGAAAGAGGACATTCTTGCCTCAAACCTCTTGAGCTTTTGAAAAAACCGAAAGGACTACCATTAATTAGGACAAAGAAATTTGTTGAGCTGACACACCCCATAATCCTATCTGTATCCTCTAGGCTAAGTCCAACCTGAAGCAAAACTAATCTAAGAAAACTCTAATCAACTCTATCATAAGCTTTCATCATATCTAATTTCAAAACCAATGCTTTGGATTTCTTTATCTTTATACTATGCAAAGCCTCTTGAGCCACTCCAATTGCATCTGTAATCTGCCTATTCTCTAAGAACCCAAACTGCTCCTTTGAGATGCCTTTTGAAAGGTAAGATTTGATTCTAGAAGCAATAATTTTATAAATTATCTTATAAATCAAATTACACAAAGAAATGGGTCTAAAACCTGTAAAAGACTCGAGCTTCTCACTTTTCGAGATAAGAGCTATAAAATTTGCATTAAGAGCCCCATTTACCTTCCCCTTCAGTCTGGATTCCTCCACCACTTACAACAATTCAAAGCCCATGAGATCAAAAAACTCCAAAAAAAAATTCAACAGTCCAGCCATCCGACCCAGGACTTTTTGAAACAACAAAACCTTTCAAAGTAGCCAACACCTCAAATAAAAGAACAGAATCAACAATTCTCTTTCCTTCTTCCACATAAAAGACCCTAGGGTAAGCTTGAATTACTTCCAACTAATGAACAATAGAGAGATGCTCTTGTGATTTAAAAATATTTTGAAAATACACAACAACTTCCTTTTCCAATTGCTTTTGACTTGTAACTAAAGAACCATCGTCCTTTCTGATATCCCAAATATAATTAATTTGTCTTCTATAGTTGGCATAGGAATGAAAAAACTTAGTATTCCTATCTCCACAAGCAATCCAAGTAGCTCTAATTTTTTCTCTCCATGTCTCCTCCTCATGTTTTAACAATTCCATTTTCCTATTCTCTTTCTCTACTACCATAACCCTATCATCTTCCCTCTCAAAACCCCCAGGAAATGAAGAGTAAAGATTTTCCAAATCCACTTCCAGTTGGACTAATTCCTCTTTTGATTTAATATTCTTGTTCCTCTCCCATTTAATGAACAGAGATTTCAACAATTTTAACTTTTGAACTAGTGAATCCATTGGGGAAGAACCCTCTAAAACCAAGAACTGATGCCAATTGGACCGCATTAGTTTCACAAAATTTGGGTCAATTAACCAAACCGAATTTATTTTAAAAGGAAACTTAATCTTTTCCCGCCCTTGATCAATTTGAAGGACCACTGGCACATGATCATAGATTTTAACATTTACCACCCACGACCGATATCTGAGACCTGAAACCGCCAACCTTTCAATAAGTAAAGAACGGTCCAACCTCTTAGCAACATAATCATGATCCCCTCTTCCATTTCTCCAAGTTGGCAAGAGATCAATTGGTTCTACATCTATTATCCTTTTGTCCTGTAAAAATTGATTAAAAAGGGAGGCCAAGGGATCATTCCTAGAGGAAGAGCCCCAAACTTCCTGCGCAGATCGAGTAAAATTCAAATTGCCTACCAAACTCAAACCAGGCTCCTTCAAAATACCATCCATCTTCAGATTTTCCGAGAATAGATGTCTACTAACATAAGGCCCGTAACAGTTTACCTAATTCAAATTCTTATTGAGATCCTTTACAAAACCATCTAACAAAATTCCTCCAGGGGTCAGAAAAACATCGAACTAGCTTTTTTAGGATTCCAAGCAGAAAGCAAGCCCCCTGAAAACCCATTTGAATCCACCACACAAAACTTCCAAAGAGGTAACAGTTTAGAAAACACTTTTCTAGCTTTGTTCCCACATACCATAGTTTCTTGTACCAGAAAAATATTTGGTTTTACCAAATCAAGCAACCTTTTTAGGGATAGAAATTTTGGAGCAACCCCAACTCCTCTAACATTAAGTGAGATCACAATCATTTTCTACCCCTCTCTAGGGCTTTATGTGCTCTAAGTTCCCTTGGACCTTTAGAAATCAACAAAGATGTAACACCAGTAGTCTCCTTCTCCTTCACAAGTTTTCTTGCACTTCTCATTTTGACAGGAGAAAACTATTTATCTAAACCTCCAAAAATAACCCCTTTCTTTTCTGAGAAGTCATTTTTCTTCCTCCAAGCTCCATCTCCTTCATCCAAATCGAGAGTATTTAATTTTGATAAAGAAGAAGACCCCCCCCCCCCCGCGAAAAGATTTGAAGAGGAGAACGACTCAGAATTTCTCTATAAGACGGAATAAAAGACGATAAAGATTCCTCTACAACTTTATTTACAAATTCCTCTAGAAAATTTAACTCACATTCACCAACCAAAACACCGGAAACCATAGGTAAAGTTATATCTTCCTCTACTTCTGAAGATACCATCCCACTTATTCCTCCCGAAGGCTCAACCTACTTTAAAGAAACCTCCAAACCAGAATCAAAGGGAAGACTCATAGCCCCCGAACATGAAGCCTCTTTATCCAAAGAAAACTCAAAAACATGGACAGAAGAGACAATGCATGTGTTTTCCATACAAACATTAAGACTGGAGACCTTTGAAATACCAGTTTCCTCCTCTACCTCCAAGAATCCCATCCCCCCCCAAAGGAAAAATGATGCAGCCCCCCTACTCCCCCCAAGGGACTGCACGACCTATCGGTCAAAGAATCTTCAATTATTGAGTTTGATGACTCTAAAACCTTAATGGTTTCCTTCTGTGTCGAGACACGGGCCCTTTCGGCTTCTTGGTGCAGGTCTGATAGAACCTGCGACCTTCCCTTTCACCCTGCTGCGAAATCTCAAAGTGTTGAGCGATAGCTCCTTTTCAGATAAGCCCCCTCTCGAATGTGACCTTGGGCGATGACCACGCGATTGTGAGCGCGGCCACAAGCGGTTTGGAATCAAACTACTTTTGGGCCCGCAATGCTCCTCCAACCTCCACGTGTCCTCTTGATTGAAAACCATGGTTTGGATTGCAGCCCGCCCTCTATATAAACTCCACACTACTCATGTCCTAGCAATGCCACGAGATCGTCGATCTCGCGATCTTGATGATACTGTCTAAATCGACGGTTCAGATCTGCGCCTTTCAACTCTACGGACCAGATCTGCCCTTCCTAGATCAACGACTATGATCTCCTCTCAATTCCGGACTCCGGGAATTTGAAATCTCAAACCCAACTTCCTTTCGTATGTCAATCCTCCGGAGTTGACGATCTACGAAAACCTGTCCTCTCAATCAACAACCCTGCCTTTACTTCAGGTGGTTGATCGTTCAACACAGATCAACGGTCCAATGACCACCTTCTCGACCGATGCTCGAGATTTCCTCCGGGCTTCGGACTTCTAAGGTCTTAAATCTCAAGCCTTTTCCCAATGGCTTTTATCCATCGTCTGTAATCTTTTGACGTGTGTCCTCTTGATCCGACGATCGAGGATCACTTCAGGTCTTTACCCGGAGTTAACAGATTTGCGCCACGTCTCCTCTGAATCCAACGGCTATGAATCACTTTGGGTGTTTACCCGGAGTTCACGGATTCATGCCACATCTCCCTTTGATCTCATGGTCCATATTTTATTTCGGGTCTTCGCGCTCCAGCGATCTCAGTTCTCAAAATGAAAACCCACTTCAACTTTTCCCCAGAGCTCGAGATCTGTTGACAAGTGTCCCTTCACAGATCGACGGCTCACGAATCTTCGTGTATTCAGGCTTCAGGTGCTTCAACACTTCAACCTCTGCCTTCCTCTTGATCTCCTGACCTGTCGACATGTACCCTCCCGAATCAACGATCCAAGTTCACTTCGGCACTTTGGCTCTCCGCGCTTCGGGAATCTCAAGTTTCAAACTTGAGTCCTCCTGGGCTTCACGGTATCTGACAGTTCAGATTTTCCTGGTCTATCAACGACTTAGATTTCACTTGGGCTTCCGGCTCTCCAGGCTTCAAAAATCTCAAGTCTCAAACCTTGAGAGATTCTCTCTCCTATGTGTGCGAGTGTTAAGACTTGTGCACCTTCCTTTGATTTGACGACTGTCAATCTTCTTCACTATGATCCAATGATCATAGTCTCTCCTCCTACTGAGCTTTTGATGTCTCCCCTCTTGGAAGATTAATCAGTCTTCAAAGGTTTCAACCCTTTGTTCCTCTTACGATTCTGACTCTGGGATATCGTCAACACTCGTGAAAAGTGTTATCTCTTCTGAGCTTTTGTCCTTAAAAGGATTTCAATATCCCATGCACACCTTGCATTCTCGGGATTTCGAATAAATCAGTTCGAAGGATTCTTTGAAAAGAAATTCTTCTCACCCACCTGACGTTCCTCTACACCAGTTCTTCGAAGCTTGGTTGCTCCTTAACGTTGTGCACACCTTGCACCTGGTCTAAGTTTTTCTTGTTGTCTCTCTTAACTCTTTTGGGTCAACCTGAGACTCAATCAATGCACTCCTTTCGTTCGAGATGCACACCTTGCATACGAGTGTCAGAAGAGAAACAATTGAAACTCATCCAACTCCGTCACGAACTCATACAGTTAATCTCTCGAACACTCATACATGAACGAAAATGAAAATAACCACACACGAAATATAACATTCATTCACTCATACATCAAATGAACACAGTCCAAGGATTTGGGACAATTCTATCTGATCTATTCATTCATAAATTACATAGTGTTCCTTCTACTCTACTATGTTCTATGATCTCTCTGATCTCTATCTCCTACAATACTCATACATTCTCATACTCTCCTCTCTCTTACAATGCAACAACAATCTATCTATCTAAGGACTAGCTCCACGAGCTCTCTCATCCTGTCTGAAATCTATCTTATCAAATTCAGAGTTGTTACCTACTTTGTCCTATTAAAATAACTACCAGTTATTGCCAGATAGAGTCAACACTCCATACCTGCAATCCCTTACATTCCTTCATGAATTTACAGATAAGTTACATATTTAAAATGTTGCTTTCAAAATATCTCAACAACCGATTTAATTCAGAGTTAAATGTTGATTTGAAACTCTGCCATGTTGAGATGTCATTTGTTTGCCTCCACGCTTGCGTTGTTGACTTGAAGGTGATGCTCCTGCATCATACTCCTCTGGTTAAAAAAATTCATGGACTCCTATCCATGAGTTCCTGCATTGTTTTTCCATGCTTCAAAATATCAGGTTCAGTGACCCAACTTGCATCTTCCATTGGATGATCTTTCCACTTCACTAAGTACTCAGGATATGTCTTCCTCCCGGTTTTATTCCCATCCCTCTGTTCAATGGTTTTCTCCATTTGAGTTTTTTCTACTGTGGGCAATTGCTCTTCCCACTAAACTTCTTTCTGATCATCTGATTCTCCTGCTTCATCTCTCCTGTAAGGGTACAGGTCTGCAACATTGAATATCGATGATATCCCAACATTGTCCGACAACTCAATTTCATAAGCATTGGCTGCGAATTTTCTAAGAATCCTGCATGGTCCTATCTTCTTCATCTTCAATTTGTTATACGTTCCCCTTGGAAACCTCTCTTTCCTTAAATGAGATAAAACTTCATCTCCAACTTCAAATTGAACTTCTCTCCTCTTTTGATCAACTCTGCTCTTATATTTCTGGTTGTTGTTCTGTAGTTGTTCTCTGACTCTGTCATGGACTTTCTACATTTCTGTTGCAAAATCCTCTTCTCCAACACTTCTGAACTCATCTTGATTCAAAATTCTCAACTCTGTAATCCCTCTTGGCTGTATACCATACACAATTTCAAATGAACTTTTTCCCATGCTCATGTTCACTAAATTGTTGAATGCAAATTCTGCTTGTGCCAGAATCTGATCCCATTGATGACCTTGTTCAGTGACTAAACTTCTCAACAAGTTTCCTAGACTCGTGTTTACTACTTCAGTCTATCCATATGTCTAAGGGTGATATGTTGAACTAAAGGACAAGTTCGTCCCCAACCTTTTCCATAGAGTCCTCCAAAGGTGTCCTACAAATTTGGTGTCCCTGCCTGAAACTATGCTCCTCGATAATCCATGTAGTCTAACTATTTATCTTAAAAACAAATCAGCGATGTGTGTAGCATCGCTTGTCTTCTGGCATGGTATGAAATGTGCCATTTTTTAAAATCTGTCCACCACAACAAATATGGAATCACTCCCCTTTTGAGTTCTAGGCAATCCCAAAACAAAATCCATTCTGATTGCATCCCACGGCCTTTCTGGAATTGGTAATGGTTGATACAAACCAGTGTTCTATTGTCTGCCCTTTGCATATTGACAAATTATGCATTTGTTCACAAACATTTTCACTTATGTTCTCATGCTTGACTAATAATATGAATTACTCAGCTGTGGAAATGTCTTATCGTGACCAAAATGTCCAGCTAAACCTCCACTATGTTTCTCTTTCAGTAGGTTGTCTCTCATTGAGCATTTCGGTATGCATAATTGGCTTCCTTTATATAGTAATCCATTCTGGATTAAATATTCAGTACATGGGCTTCTGTCTCCCAACAAAAGATTCTTGCATGCCTCATAAGCCTCTTTAAAATCCGCATCTTGTTTATACATCTCCTTGAGGTGTTCAAACCCTAAGGTCTCCACTTGGAATTCCTATACAATCAAACTTCTCTTGCTCAAGCATCTGCAACTTTGTTAGCATTTCCAGCAATGTATTTAATAACAAAAGTAAAATTTTGCATAAATTCTACCCATTTTGCATGTTTTTGGTTCAACTTCTCTTGCCTAGTAATAAATTGCAAAGCTTGATTATCATTGTACAAGACAAATTCTTTAGGAATTAGATAGTGCCTCCATTTTTTCAAAGCTTGAATCACTGCATAAAATTCCTTGTCATACGTGGAATACTTCTACTTGGCGTCATTCAGTTTCTCACTGAAATAAGCAATTGGCCTATTATCCTGACTCAAGACTGCTTCAATACCTAATCCACTTGCATCACATCTCACCTGAAATGTTTTTCCAAAATCTGGCAAGACTAGAATTGGCTGCTCTGTGATTTTCTCCTTCACCACTTTGAAACTTTTCTCAGCTTTCTTTGTCCAATTAAAGGACTTGTGCTTCTTCTTCATGGTGTCCAACACGGGTGCACATATACCACTGAAATTTCTGATAAACTTTTTATAAAATCTTGCTAACCCATGGAAACTTCTTACCTCAAATATGTTACTTGGTGATGGCCATTCTTTGATTGCTCTCACTTTTTTTGGATCCATATTCAATTCGAAGAGATCACAAAACCCAAGTATATAACTTATGTCTTCATAAAATAACTTTTCTTCAGATTTGTCAGCAATTTCTCTTGCTGCAACCTTTCCATCACTGATGTCAAATGTCTTAAGTGTTCTTCCTTTGTCTTACTGAAGATTAGTATGTCATCCAGATATACTATGACAAATTTTCCTATGAAGTCTTTCAACACTTCATTCATCAATCGCATAAATGTGCTTGGTGCATTTGTCAACCCAAACAGCATGACCAACCATTCAAAAATTCTTCATTTGTCTTAAATGTTGTTTTCCATTCATCTCCCTCTCTCATTCTTATTTGATGATATCCACTCTTCAAGTCTTCTTGGAAAAATATCTTGCTCCACTCAAACAGTCCACCAAATCATCCATCCTTGGTAAAGGAAATATGTACCTAATGGTTATCTTGTTGATGGCTCGGGAATCTGTACACATTCTCTATCCTCCATCCTTCTTTGGACTTAACACAGTTGGTACTGCGCATGGGCTTAGGCTTTCCCTGACTAAACCTTTATTCAATAACTCATGGACTTGTTTTTTGACTTCCTCATTCTCTATAGGTGTCAACCTATAAGCTGCTTTGTTTGGTAAACTAGCTCCTGGAATAAGGTCAATATGATGGATTATACTCCTAATGGGTGGCAATGAGTGAGGTAACTCATCCACTACTATATCAACAAAGTTTTCTAACAGTTCCTGGATTTCTTCAGGAAAATCTTCCACATAAGTATTCGTAAGGATAACCCTAGGCTTCCTCACTACAACAAATTGCTTTTCTTTCTCCTCCTTGACTTCATTCAAGAGTTCCTTCCCACTCATGAGAAGTATGCTTGAACTAGCTTCTCTCTTTTGCTCTTTTTCTTCTATGGGTAACAACATATGTGTCCTACCATTCTTTTCTAGGGTATAAGTATTATTTCTTCCATCATGAATAACTTATTGGTCATACTGCCATGGCCTCCCCAATAAAATATGACAGACATCCATAGGAATTACATCACATAATATTTCATCCCTATAACCTCCTATTTTAAATTCAACTTGGCATTGTTGACTTACCATTACTTGATGTCCTTTCTGCAACNCATGTGCTTCACCTCCTCCTTCATTCTTTCTCTCGAGACATTCCCATGACTTGTGCCCTTGCTTTCCATAGGTATAACATTGAACTACGCCTCCTCTGGATCTTCCTCTTCCTCTGGAAAAAGAACTTCTTCCTCCATATTTTCCTTCTTTGGAACTTCCACCCTTCTCATGGTGACTATGCTGCTTGCCAACTTCAAGCTTCGGCTTCTGGAACTTCTTCCTGTTGGTTTCCTTACCTCTGCTTCGTTGGCTTTGTTTCTTGGCCAATTTTTCTTCATCTTTCAAGACTGTTTGATAAGCATCCTCGACTGTACTAACCGACATCATGTTGATCTCCTCTTGGATTTCATATCTCAGCCCATTGATATACCTAGCTGTATTTTCATCTTCATTTTCTTTATGTCCAACCCCGATGTTCAATCAGTAAAATTCCTCAGTGTACTCCTTCACTGATAAGCCCCTCTGTTTCAGGTTTTGCAATCTTTTGAACATATTGATGTGGTAATCCTTCAGGATAAATTTGGCCTTCATCTTGGCTACCATCCTATCCCAGTTCTTAATTTTCTACTTACCATTACTCCTGCATTCAGCTTGCAGTTCATCCCACCATAGTGTTGTATGACCTTTCAGTCTTGTCACTGCATGCTTCACCATCTTGTCTTCTTCGATATCTTTGTAATCGAAGTATTTGTCCGTAGCACGTACCCAGTCTAACAATTCTTCAACTTCTAAATTGCTTTCATACAGTGGTACCTCTATTCTTGCTATGGCTCCTATATTTGAAATAACTTTTATTAAGCGATCTTGTGCAACGTCCTCTGCTACATTTTCTTCGATCTCTACTTCTTCTTCGCCCTCAACTTCACTGATATCTCCAGCATCTAGTGCTCTCCTCTGCGTTGTTTCCATGGCATCCAATCTCATTCGGAGTCGCCTCATTTCTTCTTCTATTTATGCATTTTCTCTATGCCTTCTCGGTGGCATGATTCCACTGCGTTACCTACAAACATAAATCAAATTTTGATACCACAAATGATAACAATTTACTTCCTTTCTCCTTTTGTCTGCAAACAAACTTAATATCAGCTTTGATACCACCTGATGTAGCCCCCCTACTCCCCCCGTGGGACTGCGCAACCTCTCGGTCAAAGGATCTTTGATTCTTGAGTGTGATGACTCTCTGAAACCTTAATGGTTTCCTTCTGTGTCGAGACACAGGCCCTTTCAACTTCTTGGTGTAGGTCTGATAGAACTTGCGACCTTCCTTTTCGCCCTGCTGCGAAATCTCAGAGTGTTGAGCGATAGCTCCTTTTCAGATAAGCCCCCTCTCAAATGTGACCTTGGGCGATGACCACGCGATTACGAGCCTGACCACAAGCGGTTTGGAATCAAACTACTTTTGGGCCCGCAATGCTCCTCCAGCCTCCACGTGTCCTCTTGATTGAAAACCACGATTTGAATTGCGGCACACCCTCTATATTTTAAACTCCACACTACTCATGTCCCCGCAATGACACGTGATCATCGATCTCATGATCTTGACGATACTGTCTAAATCGACGGTTCAGATTTGCGCCTTTCAACTCTACAGACCAGATATGCCCCTCCTAGATCAACAACTATGATCTCTTCTCAATTCCGGACTCCGAGAGTTTGAAATCTCAAACCCAACTTCCTTTTGTATCTCAATCCTCCAGAGTTGACGATCTATGGACACCTGTCCTCTTGATCAACAACCCTGCCTTTACTTCGAGTGGTTGATCGTTCAACACAAATCAACGGTCCAATGGCCCCCTTCTCGACTAACGCTCGAGATTTCCTCCGGGCTTCGGACTTCTGAGATCTCAAATCTCAAGCCTTTTTCCCAATGGCTTTTATCCGGAGTCTGTAATCCTCTGACGCAACTCCTCCTGATCTGATGATCGAGGATCACTTTGGATCTTTACCTGGAGTTAACAGATTTGTGCCACATCTCCTCTGAATCCAATGGCTATGAATCACTTCGGGTGTTTACCCGGAGTTCACGGATTCATGCCACATCTCCCTTTGATCTCACAGTCCATATTTTATTTCGAGTCTTCGCGCTCTGGCGATCTTAGTTCTCAAACTGAAAACCCACTTCAACTTTTCCCCAGAGCTCGAGATTTGTTGACAAGTGTCCCTCCACATATCGATGACTCATGACTCTTCGGATATTCAGGCTTCAGATGCTTCAACACTTCAACCTCCACCTTCCTATTGATTTCTTGACCTGTCAACACGTACCCTCCCGAATCATCGATCCAGGTTCGTTCCGGCCCTTCGACTCTCCACGCTTCGGGAATCTTAAGTTTCAAACTTGGCTCCTCCTGGGCTTCACGGTATTTGACGGGTCAGATCTTCTTGGTCGATCAACGACTAAGATTTCACTTGGGCTTCTGGCTCTCCGGGCTTCGGAAATATCAAGTCTCAAACCTTGAGAGATTCTCTCTCCTGTGTGTGCGAGCGTTAATACTTGTGCACCTTCCTCTGATCCGACAACTATCGATATTCTTCACTATGATCCAACGATCACAGTCGCTCCTCCTCCTGAGCTTCTGATGTCTCCCCTCTTGGAAGATTAATCAGTCTTCAAAGGTTTCAACCCTTTGTTCCTCTTACGAGTCTGACTCTGGGATCTCGTCAACACTCGTGAA
>SNQJ01S0017703.1:37317-52285 GCA_010110895.2 Picea sitchensis
TGTGTTTCTTTAGTGTGCATTAGTATGCATTTGTAGTTAGGAAATCCGATGGTCACGATATGTTCCCGACATAGAGTGATCTGACGATTCATACTCTCCTTGATCTTAACGGCCATTGATCCATGGCTTAACACCCGATTGGTCCATGATCTCTATTTAAAGAGCATGGAGGGTCATTTGTCGATGATCGATTGTGAGAAAATCTATTGTAAAATCTCTCTGTAATCTTTTTCTTTTACATTAATAAACCGCTCCAAGTGGTCGTGTTGGTTGGGGCCGTGGATGTTCCCCGTAGGGGTTTTACCACGTGAAAACATCGGTGTGTTGATCTTTGATCTGGTTATGTCAGTGGTTACTGAAGGTGTTCTTCCTCTGTTGGAATACCTGTGTTGTCGAACATTTTTGGCCAGTCATTCCAACCAAATTACCTTCTGATATTCCAAAATTTGACGATAAACCTGGAGAAGACCCTAATAATCATGTCATGACGTTTCATCTTTGGTGTTCATAAAACTCACTGATGGATAACTCTATTCGTTTACGTCTTTTCCAACGTACACTTACATGTTCAACGACTAAATGGTACATTGAGTTACAATGCAGAACTTTTCAAGATTTTAATTCAGTTTCCATGGCTTTCCTCACCCACTTCCAATTTCCCATCAGATACGAAACTGGCACAGAACTTTTGACCTCCCTTCATCAGACTAACTCCGTACATATTTTTGATCATATTCATGAATGTAGACGACGACGAAAGTTGATCAAAGCAACCATTCCCAACCAATTGTTGGCCAAATGGTTCACAAAATCCCTATTACCTCTTATTGCTCGTGATGTAGCCATGGGTGGTGTAGTCACAGAAGAGGAATCCATTGCTTGTGCCCAATATTTGGATCTGGTTTATTCCCAATCTGGTACTTTGTATGAATTGATCCCAAACTCTCCCTGCATATCAACTGATCCATCAAAACCATCCTCCATCGCTCATTCAGATGGTGTTATTAGTTCCGTCAAAACCCAGTCTGGTTCACAATCGACTAGCACAACCAATCATTCAATAAATACCTCGACTACAATGTAGACTCCACTCTCATCAAACTCCACCCCTACTCAAGTATCGAAAGTGAATGCAGTCCAATATGCTTCACCACAACAATCAGGAGGGAAAAAGAAAAAGAAAAATAGATCCAAGAAAAATAATAATCAAACTGAAATTACAAAAACACAAGAACAACCACCTGCTATTGAAAAGAAACCACAACACAAACTGAAATTTCCATGTCTCATATGTGCTGAAGATCACTTCACATGAGACTGTCCCCAACGGGAAGAAGTTGCTAAATTATTTAAAGGAAATTCTCAACCCGTTGTCTTGACACGTCCTTTTCCACAACAACAATCAATGGTTGCACAAAATCCTGCACCTCTGCAAGGAGGCAACCCAGGTCATCCTCCTAACAAGGATGGTGCATTGAGTGCACACATTTATATGTTTAATAGTGTATATTTGACCACTCGCACTATGACATATGACAAACCACTAGGTAAAACCTGTAAGGAAAATGTAACTAATGGAACTACGCATGATCCACCTTCCACTTTAGTTGCTCCTCCGTCTGGACCTCTCCATATCGAGAAACCAAATTTAGACTCAATCTTATGTCCCCCCAAGAGAACAATCAGAAAGTTGACCTATAATCCTAACTCTTGTGCCGATAAAAACTACAAAATTGTTGAAGATTTGGCCCAAGCACCTTGTGCCATGTCGACTCTCGAAGTTCTACAACATTTCCCTAGCCAACGTAGAACTCTCTTGGCAACCATCAGGGCTATAGATCCTGATTCATCAAATAATATCACGTTCAATTTGGATAATTTTAAGTCACGACTCTCTCACCAACTTGCTTTCCAAATTGATGTCGTTTTCCATAATCATCATACTCATCGCACGATCTTGGATGAGGGAGCATAAACATGTGTCATGTCCTTAGCTCAATGGAAAGGCATTAAATCACTCGGTCTTAATCAATCTCCCACTAGGTTAAAAGAATTTGATGGAATAGGTTTCCGACCTCGTGGATTGTTACAATCCTTAGTCGTTCAACTAGGGGGCAAAACTGTTTCCATCGATGTCGAAGTAGTTGACGCTCCCCTCTATTATAACATGTTGCTAGGTAGAATTTGGTTCTATGCTATGACTGTTGTTGCTTCATAGGTCTTTTGATGTGTCCAATTTCCTCATCAAGGAAAAATTGTGACCATCGATCAATTATATTACTGCACCCTTGATGCTCGCACTCAAACATCTAACGATATTCAATTTTTGGGGGATTCAAACATTACTTATGAAAGTGTAGAGGTAGGTCTACTGAAATATTCTTCACTCATGGGCACTTTCCCCACACCTCTTCCTCCAACGACGCAACATATCGCAACGATTAATATGATTTCAACTATGGTACATTAGTTCCTCAAATCATCTGATCCATGGATCGTACCTCATCCCTTAGAATTCGATTCACTAGGTGACATTATGCCACTTAATCTTGCAGAGGTCAATTATGACACCATTTAATCTACCTCTCCCTCACCTGATGACCAACGTTTGTTGGCGTCTAATTCCTATTCGTTACCATCTTGGTTAGATTCCCTATCCTCCACTTTCGATTACATCCTACAGATTTTTCCATCCGATGAATCCATTATGGAAATGCTTAGTATCGAGGAAGCACAATGGGATGACAAACACCATCGTTCATCCTTTCTTCCCAGCCTGGATGAGATCAAAACTTACTCTAGAGTTAAACCTGTGAGACAAAAACTTCTCCCAGTTCATCACAAGAAAACTGCAACAATCAAGGTAGAAGTAGAAAAGTTACTAAAGTCTGGTTTTATTTATCCTGTACCTTTGATCGGATGGGTTTCAAACATCGTTCTGGTCGCCAAGAAATAAGGGACAATTCATGTTTGTGTCAATTGTAGGGATCTAAATAAGGCTTGTCCGAAGGATAATTATCCTACGCCCTTTATCGACCAAATTATCGATAATTTTGCCGGAAGTTTCATTTTCTCTTTTATGGATGGATTTTCTGGATATAACCAAATCGATATTTTACTTGCTGATCAACACAAAACAACCTTCATCTTCCCATGGGAGACTTTATCCTATCGAAAATTACCTTTTGGCCTTAAAAATGTTGGAGCTACGTTTCAGTGGGCCGTGTTGTATGCTTTCCACGAAATCAAACATATTGTTGAACCCTATCTCGATGACTTGCCAGCGCACTCGGCTCGTCGACAAGATCATATTCGTCATCTAAGGGAAATATTTCTTAGATGTAGGTTTTACAACATACATTTGAACCCCCATAAATGCATTTTTGTTGTTGAATCAAGGAGACTCCTCGGCTTCGTAGTGTCCAAAGATGGGATTAGGATGGATCCCTTAAAAGTCAAAGCTATTCTCACTTTACCTCCTCCCAACAATCTTACCTAACTGCAAAGTTTGCAAGGGAAAGTAAACTTTCTCCGTCGTTTTATATGCAATTATGCCGAAATTACTAAAGGATTCATGAGATTGTTGTAGAAAGATGCCCCTTTTATCTGGGATGCAACTACTCAATGATCATTTGATTATCTCAAGCATGCTTTAACAAATACACCACTTTTACATCCACCCAAATATGTGAAAGATTACATCCTTTATTTGGCTGCCTCTGCTTCCACTATTGCCATGGTGTTAGTACAAGAGGATGATGACGTCATCGAACATGTGATTTACTACTTAAGTAAGAGCCTTTCAGGTCTTGAACTCCATTATTCACATGTTGAAAAGTTGGCTTTGGCAGCAGTCATTGATGTCCAAAGGTTTCGCCACTATATTTTGCTTTGCACTACCACGTTCATTGCTGACTCGAACCCCATGTATTACATCTTGACTCGTCAAGTACTTGGGGGAAAATATTCCAAATGGATCGTCATTCTCTACGATCTCGAGTTTTCCAAATCCAAAGCTAATAAATCGTTGGTTTTTGCAGAATTAATTTGCGATCTTCCCCATATTGATGAGAATACTGAGCCCGGTGATTCTCTTCCTGATGAATCATTGTTCCTCATTAGTACGTCTGATCCATGGTATGGAGGCATTCTTCTCTATCTCCAGACCCAACACTTCCATCTATGAATTTCACGTGATGAACGACATCGCATTAGACACCATTCAAAGCATTACCTTATCATTGGAGACACTTTGTATCGTCGAGGTATTGACATTGTCCTACGAAGTTGCTTAACCCATGAAGAGGTTGAACAAGTTTTAAATGACTGTCACCTTGGAGCTTGTGGTGGTCATTTTTTTGGGATGGATACAACCCAAAAAATCTTATGTGTCGGTTATTTTTTGCCTTTCATATTCAAAGACTACATTGAGGCTGTTAAAAATTCCCACCTTGTCAGAGTTTTTAGAAGAAAGCACGTACCCACCTAGCTCCACTCCATCCCATTGTCTCCATCGACCCCTTTGCAAAATGGGGTATTGATTTCATGCAATGTAAGCCTACCTCAGTCGGGGGGCACAACTATATTATCTTCGTCGTTGAATATTTCACTAAATGCATTGAGGCTATGCTTACATTTCTTAATGATGGCCAAACTGCAACACTTTTCATGTTAAATCACATCATCGCTCGCTTTAGAGTCCCACAAGCTATTGTAACCTATCATGGATCCCATTTCTAGAACCAAATGATGGGTGAATTGCGCACCAGTTAGGTTTTCGCCATGAAAATTCATCCCCTTACTATCCTCTGGAAAATGGACAAGTTGAAGCCATCAACAAAGTCCTAAATAACATGCTTCAACACATGGTGGGGGCGAACAAGACCTCTTTCCATTTGCATCTCTTCTCCACACTCTAGGCTTATCAGACTTCAGTTAAAACTGCCACTGGATTTACACCCTTCTAGTTGGTATACGGGTTGGAAGCAGTGTTGTCGATTGAATGCGAGTTTTCGTCCTTAAAACTCACCATAGAACTCCTACCCCATACTTATGTCGAAGAAGAACAATTTTTATATCTAACGAAGTTGGATGAAACCCGTTGTGATGCTTCTCTCATCAACGAGACATATCAAAAACGCATCAAGACTCAATACGATAAGTCTGTTTAATCTCACGCTTTTGCAGAAGGAGATCCGGTCTTGGTCTATGACCAGGATCACGACAAACTTGGTGCAGGTAAGTTAGAACCTATGTGGCATTGGCCATACATTGTAAAGCATGTGCTACAAAGAGGTGCCTACAAGTTAGTGGATTACGATGGATTACCTCTTGGTGAGCTCTGAAATGGGATTTACCTAAAGAAGTACTATGCATAAAATATCTTGCATGTGTGCTTTGTACATTATTGTACTATATATTTTTGGTTTGGTGTGTCTTTGCTTTTGCATGCACGAGTTTTTCCCCATTCTTTAAAGTTGATTATACTTTTCTTTGTGCTTGGATGCATAGATGTCATCATCCTTTCCTATCTATTTTGAATTTGCGGATGGTGCTAGTCAACATACTCAGAATATCGCTTATGCAGCTTAGGTCATCTACCACTTTGGCGAGTTAGTAAGTTCAGGAAGAATTTGCCTCGGATCTGCAACCAATAATGTTACATAATATCATGTCGTCATTGGACTTTTAACCGAAGCTTCTTCTTTAGGTATATCTCAATTGATTATCAATCTTGATTCTCAACTCGTGGTCCGTCAACTAAACCGTGAATACGATATTTGTAATCTCGTTTTGATACGTCTCCATCTAAGGGTTCACTGTCTCAAAAGATCTTTTGAATTTTTAGAATATAGACATATATCGAAAGAACTTAATATGACTACAAATTCGTTAGAAAATTATATGTTGGATTGGTACATTGCACATAGATAAACATTCAGAACATAAAGCATGTAAATAAAAACATCACATCATTTGAAAATCATAAGTAGCCACTACAAAACTCGTATATATATATATAGGCATGTGCCTTCAGGCACCCCAGTTGTATGTCTCTGAAGAAGTAAGGGTACATCTCATATCGTCATGGAAGGAACACCCATGGTAAACCCACGAAGGTTCCTCTCCACCTCATGGAGTCCTCCTACTTCGACGTCAACCTCCACTATTGCCTGACCATCTCCACGACGTCCTAGTGTTGGCATCCCCGCCGGACGTGACATGCCTCTGTCTGCATGATGAAAATAAATGACTTAGATCCCTCATTGTACAACAAAAAAACACATATATACATATAATAAAAAAAACATTGTTGCAAGCTCATGATATTTCATATTTTAACTAATGCGTCCCAATGTGCCTCTTCAGGGAGCACTAAATATGCGTTGCCCCTAAATTCAACTCCGATATGCAAGAAATCCTCTATAACCATGAGTTGTCTTCTCCACCATGCAAAGAAGTCAGTGGTAAAGAGGAAGATTGAGGGTTCATTCCCCAACCGAGGTGAAAGACTCGTCCACCGCTCCATCTGTGGCTCAGATGTGGGGTGTGCTATCAATGCAACCTGCAGTTGCATCTGTGGTACTCGCTCTAGAAAGAATGAAACCAAGAAAGATCCATATCCAAATTGTTTTTGTCTTCCTGTTCTACACTTAGAGATTTTCTCTTTGATGTTTCTCAAGAACCTTGCACTCCAGTTAAAAATCCTGCGCTTCAAGCACTGAATAGCATATGATATCTGAGACTTGTAAGCAAGGTGGGCACTGGTGCTTCCCACCAGTTTTGTGATAGAGAAGAGAGTGGATTGTAGAGATAGGTCTATCATGTCTTTAATGACAATTCTTCCCCCTACCAAGCGTGATATTGACACACAATACTGTACAGCATATGCCTCTGTCGATTGTGGAGTAAACCAGTGTCTAGACAAAAGGATGGGTGCTCCCTTCTTCGAAAGCCCCGTCAAGAAATACATGTCATCAATGTCGATCTCAAGCATGTGAGATCCTATCCAAAGCACTTTCTCATCGTTGTCCCATAACCCAATCAGATACTCGAGTAAAAGGACTTTTTTTCTCATGTTTTGTAGCTTGAAGTACTTTAGCAAACCACATTTTTGTAGAGCTTCCCTCGCTTGAGGGTCTTGTAAGGAAACCATATCATCAAATTCTTGTTCTCTTTCCTTCCAGTCAATCATGTTGGCTAGTGTAAACCTGCAAATACACAAAAGAATCACATTAACCAAATTTCAAGAAGAGGAATTATTTTTTAACAGCCTAAAAACCAAAAAACAAAATTCAACTTTTGTGCCCAACGCTCCCTGGAAAGAAAAACTAGAGTGCTAGCACTCTCCTAGAGGACATACCAGGGCACTGAAATCTCGAACAACGCCCCCCTCGATTGCTTAAGGGAGAGTCAATCTCGTTCGTCACTCTAGGGCTTTCCAAGGAGCCCAAGCTCATGGATTAAAGACTGAAATTAAATAAAAAGACATGCAAATGAATGAGAATGGCCATAGTACCAATGTGATCTAGATGGAATCCTGAATGGTCGCATGTAGCTCTCGCAGTCAACGCCGAAAAAATCACTCCAAAGGGGGAAAAACTCAAAGAAAAAGGGCAAATGGTAAAATAAAAGGTGAGAATGACTTGATTTTGCCCTAATTGATTCTTAATAAGTCCAAATTGAGTCATTTGCACCCTTTTTCATATTAATAATATTTATTTTTGAGTTTTTTCCTAAATTATTGTTGATTTTTAAAGAAACCGTTGACATTTTTTTCCCAGAATAACTTGATTATGCAGGAAATTATGGGGCATAGATTTTTTGATGACCTTATGACACTATTGAGCAAACTTTGTAATACTTTGAGCTCATTAAAATATGAAGAGACGTATGTTGGGCGGTAGATTGCCCCTTTTCAGTCCCAACAGACTAACTACGAAAAATCAATACTGTAGTCAATCTCAGCTAGAAGAGTTCTTCATCGTATCATTTTATACTTTTTCAGACCTTGGAGACTAAAATCACGAAAAATGACAACCTCAAAGTCTTCTTTAAGTTATTTTCAAACTCCCTAAACATGAAAAACAACCAACTTTCCCTTCTATGGACTTATAAAATTACACATTGAAGGGCCCATCTGGGGACAAACCCTTACTTCTTCTAGTTCGTTAAATAAAGGAAGAGGAGCTTACCGAAGGTAAGTTATATCGAGCATGTGTTACCCTCCTCGAGCTCGTTAAACGAAAAAGAGGTACTCATATATTTGGATGGGGGGGAAATTGAAGGAAGTGAGTCAAGTTTCTTGAGATCTTTTAAGGTAGCTCTTATGGTCGCCCTTGAACACGACACTTATTTTCACCTCACCATAAACTTGGGTAATCCATTAGCCTCCACATTGAACCAATCCTATGATTCTTTCTACTCCTTTGGCCCATCCAAAGAATGCCCTGACACTCGTTTCATTATGTTTTGGTCCACTCTGAGTCTATGATGCCAAGTCTTATGTCGTGCCTCAGTGTTTAAGGGAAGTCTTCACCTCAAAATTCAGCCATCTACAATGTTACCAGTTCCCATACCCGTGTCAGTCCATTTTCATCCAATATATCTTATCACTTTCCTGTGACGAGTTTCGTGTCGATTTATGGGGGCTATATCAATGCCCTCCTTCGATGAGTCTTTTCCTGTCGACTTCAACAAATTATCCAGGAAATAGACTTAGGAACACATCAGTACCTTGGGACCTGCATACCTCAATGGCATGCCTCCTCACATTCGACAGTGGGTATGCATCAATGACCCCTGACCAACTGATTCCATGAATGTTCGACTTCAGCTCATTATTCACATTCGTTGGATTGTACTTTAAAAGTACCTTGAGAATCATCGACATCAATGGTAATTTCTCTCTTACTTGTTAATGGTATACCTCAATGACCGATAATTAAGTGATTTCTGTCATGTTCGACATCAAATCATCTATTCACATGGACATAATCGTATTGTTATAGGATCAGGACGAAGACCCTGGGTTAGGTATTCATATCATATACACTTTACCAAGGTTTCAATGGAGATTATTCTATTGATATACATGTTTTAACATAGATCCACTTTGTGGTATGTGGCTATGTTCTTATCAGATTGTAGCTCCACTTTGTGTATTCTTTTGTGGCTATGATCAATTCATATCATAGAGATGGATCACATTGTATCTTTGGTAGCCATCTCCTTTCATAGAGAGATGGATCCACATTGTATCTTTGGTGGCCATCTCCTTAGTCAATATCATCATGGATCCACTGTGTATTTATTGGCGGTTGTGCTTTGAGTCATTTGTATTTCGAGCATAGGTATACCTGCCTCAGGAATGGAACACATATTAACTTTGTTTGATGGTTGTTTGCAGCTTCTACCAGGTTCTCCAACTCCATACCCTTGCTTTGAAGAATCTACAAAGTGTTTTGGCCATCATAATTTTTTTTCTAACTTCACACTTTGGGGGGCAATCTGTTACACATCAAAATTCCTCACTTCGACAGTGTCGCACTTTTATTGTCGCATTCGCTTGTCCTAAGTGTCACATCTCGAGCGACACCATGAAAACACTTGCTACAACCCCTAAAACATGTTAGAAGAAGAAACCCTATCATCTGGCAGTCAGAACAAGTGTTTTTACTAGGGAATTACTCATCTTGGTGACTTTTTGGAAGATCAATGCTACTCTACTCATACACAAGGAGCACTAGCACTTCTTGTCCATCTCAGGGGGAGTGTTGCAGCGCATTGTTGTCCATCTTAAGGGAGCGATGAGTTGGTTGAGGGAATCTTGGAGGAAATCCCACTTTACTCTAAAGACAAATATGGATGGATTGGGTTAGTTTGGCTCGAATATAATTCCAGGGATGCATCTAAGGAATATATCACAACTATTGGAGCCATATCCTCAACTAATTCCAAATATACCTAAGTTAGTTGAGCCTCTCAAAGCCTATAAATGGAGGAATTTCCATGGTGAAAAGGAAGCGAAAATCTATCCACCACAACAAATATGGAATCACTCCCATTTTGAGTTCTAGGCAATCCCAAAACAAAATCCATACTGATTGCATCCCACAACCTTTATGGAATTGCTAATGCCTGATACAAACTAGTGTTATGTTGTCTGTCCTTTACATATTGACAAATTATGCATTTGTTCTAAAACAAATTCACTTATGTTCTCATGCTTGGCCAATAATACGAATTGCTCAGTTGTGCAAATGTCTTATCGTGACCAAAATTCATGAACTCCGGGTGGAAATCTCAAGTCTCAAACCTTGAGAGATTCTCTCTCATGTGCATGCGAACGTTAAGACTCGTGCACCTTCCTCTAATCCGACGACTGTCGATCTTCTTCACTATGATCCAACGATCACGGTTGCTCCTCCTCTTGAGCTTATGATGTCTCCTCTCTTGGAATATTAATCAGTCTTCAAAGGTTTCAACCCTTTGTTCCTCTTACGAGTCTGACTCTGGGATCTCGTCAACACTCGTGAAAAGTGTTATCTCTTCTGAGCTTCTATCCTTAAAAGGATTTCGATATCCCATGCACACCTTGCATTCTCGGTATTTCGAATAACTCAATTTGAAGGATTCTTTGAAAATAAATTCTTCTCGCCCACTTGGCGTTCCTCTACACTGGTTCTTCGAAGCTTGGTCACTCCTTGATGTTGTGCACACCTTGCACCTGGTCTAAGTTTCTCTTGTTCTCTCTCTGAACTCTTCTGAGTCAACCTGAGACTTAATCGACGCACTCCTTGCATTAGAGATGCACACCTTACATACGAGTGTCAGAAGAGAAACAATTGAAACTCATCCAGCTTCGTCACGAACTCATACAGTCAATCTCTTGAACACTCATACATGAACAAAAATGAAAATAACCACACATAGAATACACAATTCATTCAGTCATACATCAAATGAACAAAGTCCAAGGATTTGGGACAATTTTGTCTGTTCTTTTCATTCATAAATTACATAGTGTTCCTTCTACTCTACTTTGTTCTATGGTCTCTCTGATCTCTATCTCCTACAATACTCATACATTCTCATACTCTCCTCTCTCTTACAATGCAACAATAATATATCTATCTAAGGACTGGCTCCATGAGCTCTCTCGTCCTGTCTGAAATCTATCCTATCAAATTCAAAGTTGTTACCTACTTTGTCCTATTACAATAACTACCAGTTATTGCCAGATAGAGTCAACACTCCATATCTGCAATCCCTTACAGTCCTTCACGACTTTACAAACGAGTTACATATTTAAAATGTTGCTTTCAAAATATCTCAACAACCAATTTAATTATGAGTTAAATGTTGGTTTGAAACTCTGCCATGCTGAGATGTCATTCGTTTGCCTCCACGCTTGCGCTGTTGACTTGAAGGCGATGCTCCTGCATCATATTCCTCTGGTTAAAAAAATGCATGGAATCCTATCCATGAGTTCCTGCACCGTTTTTCCATGCTTCAAAATATCAGGTTCAGTGACCCAACTTGCATCTTCCATTGGATGATCTTTCCACTTCACTGAGTACTTAGGATATGTCTTCCTCCTGGTTTTCTTCCCATCCCTCTGTTCAATGATTTTCTCCATTTGAGGTTTTTCTACTGTGGGCAATTACTCTTCCCACTGAACTTCTTTATGATCATCTGATTCTCCTGCTTCATCTCTCCTGTAAGGGTACATGTCTGCAACATTGAATATCGGTGATATCCCAACATTGTTCGACAACTCGATTTCATAAGCATTGGCTGCAAATTTTCTGAGAATCCTACATGGTCCTATCTTCTTCATCTTCAATTTGTTATATGTTCCCCTTGGAAACCTCTCTTTTATTAAACGAGCTAAAACTTCATCTCCAACTTCGAATTGAAATTCTCTCCTCTTTTGATCAACTATGCTCTTATATTTCTAGTTGTTGTTCTGTAGTTGTTCTCTGAGTCTGTCATGGAGTTTCCACATTTCTGTTGCAAAATCCTCTGCTCCAGCACTTCTGAACTCATCTTGAATCAGAGATCTCAACTCTGTAATCCCTCTTGGCTGTATACCATACACAATTTAAAATGGACTTTTTCCCGTGCTCCTATTCACTGAATTGTTGAATGCAAATTTTGCTTGTGCCAGAGTCTTATCCCATTGACGACCTTGTTCAGTGACTAAAATTCTCAACAGGTTTCCCAGACTCATGTTTACTACTTCAGTTTGTCCATCTATTTGAGGGTGATATGCTGAACTAAAGGACAAGTCCGTCCCCACTGTTTTCCATAGAGTCCTCCAAAAGTGTCCTACAAATTTGGTGTCCCTGTATGAAACTATGCTCCTCGACAATCCATGTAGTCTCACTACTTCTCTGAAAAACAAATTGGCGATGTGTGTAGCATCGCTTGTCTTCTGGCATGGTATGAAATGTGCCATTTTTGAAAATTTGTCCACCACAACAAATATGGAATCACTCCCTTTTTGAGTTCTAGGCAATCCCAAAACAAAATCCATATTGATTACATCCCACGACCTTTCTGGAATTGGTAATGGCTGATACAAACCAGTGTTATGTTGTCTGCCCTTTTCATATTGACAAATTCTGCATTTGTTCACAAACTTTTTCACTTATGTTCTCATGCTCGGCCAATAATACGAATTGCTCAGCTATGCAATTGTCTTATCGTGACCAAAATGTCCGGCTAAACCTCCACTGTGTTTCTCTTTCAGTAGATTGTCTCCCATTGAGCATTTTGGTATGAATAATTGGCTTCCGTTAAACAATAATCCATCCTGGATCAAATATTCAGTCCATGGGCTTTTGTCTCCCAACAAAGGATTTTTGCATGCCTCATAATCCTCTTTAAAATCTACATCTTCGTTATACATCTCCTTGAGGTGTTCAAACCCTAAGGTCTCCACTTGGAATTCCTGTACAATCAAACTTCTCCTGCTCAAAGCATTTGCAACTTTGTTAGCAGTTCCGACAATGTGTCAATGACTTTGAGTTTTCTCGAGGAGAGTGATAACATTTCAAACTACTTAGTAGTGTCTCAATTCCATAAAGAAAATGTTATTATGAATTTGGTTTCCTTTCATCAAAAGGATGTAATCATTTTATTTTAGAGAGTAATCGATACTCTTAGTTTGGTACATGCAAAGTCATTATGATTTTAAGTGGAGAAAGGTGTCATGATAATGGGGAGGATGAATCAACTTAAGTTCGTTTGAGATAAAATGTAAAATATGTCAAGAGGCTTGTGATAAAACTTGAGTTTGCTCCATAGGTTTTCTCTCTTACAAGTAAATCAATCATTGGTAGAGTTGGTTGGTTAATTTCAATAACATTAAGGTAGGGCACATCATGAGAGATGGAGAAGTATTCATATCCAACAATCATGGGGAGTAGATTGCTAAATTCAAAACCATTATGTATAGGCAAATCTCCTCCATAAATGCAACACCTTGATGGGGATATTTCCTCCACCGTTAGAATTGGTAGATGCCTTACAATTTAGTTGTAAAGAGATGTTATTAACATCATGCCCATTGCATGTCTTACCTTTACCAATGTATGATGTCTCTCTCACATTGTGTTTCTCAGTCAACCATGGATTACGTTCAATGGGTGTTGAGAACACACTTATACTGAGAGCGGGGGTGAATCAATATAAGACAATGTTTTACTTTTTCAAACATTCATCAACCATAAGAAAACAATCACCGCAAAACATGGAACACAAGATTTACGTGGAAACCCTTTCGGGAGAAAATCATGAAACTTTTCTTTAAAATTATTTGTAGGCACCAACCTACTGGAGACACCAATCCCCACTGATACAAATCCTGGTAGGCACCAATCTACTCTTACAGATCTTCCTAGACACTAATCTATTGGAGACACCAATCCCCACCGCTAAGCACCAACTTAGCAAGAGACACCTATCCGCGCCACTAAGCACCAACTTAGAAAGAGACACTAATCTCTTACAGATCTTTGTAGACACCAATCTACTGGAGACACCAATATCGACCGCTAAGCACCAACTTAGAAAGAGACACCAATCTATGAGATACACCAATCTTCAACGAGTTTTCTTGTTATTTTTGCCTTCACCAGGTCTGCTCTCTACTTATGCCCTTACCTACTCTACTCACTTCCCTTACTTATGCCCTTATCTTGACCAGGTCTGACCAAAATTTGAATATCCAAATGGAAACTTTCCCAAAGCTTATTGTTTTGAGCCTCTTCCCGAGAACGAACTTGTACATCATGCCACATATCCAATTTTGCAAATTTGGTTCTAAAACTTCTACCTGAGGTACTTTTGTATATCTCCTTTATCTTTGAAAAATCTCAAGGTCTGAAATATCCTAGAAAACAAGCTATAGAAAAATTCCCAGGCCGACTTGTTTGAAACTGATTTCAAGAGCATTCAGGAACCCTAACTTCCACAGGAAATATCTCCAAAAGTATAGCAAACCAATATCTGATATTTTTACCACATGTACAACAAGGTCTCTCCCGTGTCTTTGCAAAATCTTAGGGTTTGAAACATCACATAAAATAAGTTACAACAAAAGTGCCAAGCTGACCTGTTTGAAACTGATTTCAAGAGCATTCATGAACTCTAACTTCCACATGACATATCTCTAAAAGTATGGTGAAACACATGTACACCAAGATCTCTCCTATGTCTCTGCAAAATCTCAGGGTCTGAAACATCCTAAAAAAAAGGTTATCACGAAAATGCCAAGATAACATGAAACCAATTTCACAATTCAATCTTTGCTAATCCATTATTCACACACACACTTTCTCTCAGTGCTTTCTCTTTTTATATTTTTTCATAACCCTTCATGAAGAGACATGTCCCTTAATTAAATAATTAATTCCCAATACCATGGGAAAATACGCCAAACCCATGGTTTTGAAACCAC
>SNQJ01S0017703.1:52335-73329 GCA_010110895.2 Picea sitchensis
TGTAATGTAATAATATGACATTAATGACATCATCAATCATTTAACATCAATGAAAATAATTAAAACAATATCCCCATTTCTCATTGATGGTAATTCTACAATGAAACACATAGTCCACCAGGCATAGAAAGAATTCTCCCCCTGTCTGCAATTCTCCCCCTTTGACATCAATGGGAAAGAGATGCTCCCCCTAAGCTTGTGCTTCTCCTTTAGCACTTAGTGATGAGATGGATATTACTCCCAATTTCTATCTGATATATTCAAATGTCTCTTTGGGAAGGGGTTTTGTGAAAATATCCATAATTTGTTCTTTGGTGACAATATATTCCAACTTGACATTGTGTTTTGGTACTTGTTCTCTTAATAAGTGATACTTGATTGGAATATGCTTTATTTTTTAGTGCATAACAAGATTCTTTGAAAGATTTATTGCACTTGTGTTGCCGCAAATTATTGAGATCGGGTGATCATATTCTACCTTAATATCTTTCAAAGTCTGCTTCATCCAAAGAACTTGTGTGCAACACGTTGTTATTGCTATATACTCGGCCTCTACTATGGATAGAGAAATTGAAGATTGTTTCTTGCTCGACCAGTACACTAGACTATTTCCTAGAAAGAATGCTCCTCCACTTGTACATTTCCTATCATTGACATTGCCTCCCCAATCCACATCCGTATATGTTGTTAGAGTAAAATATTTACCTCTTGAGTACCACAAGCTGGAATCCAAGGTGCCCTTTAGATATCTGAATATTATTTTCACTGATTGTGCATGAATTTATTTTGGTGCATCTTGAAACCATGCAACCAATCCTACTGCTTGCATAATGTCTAGCCTTGATGCTATCGGATATTGTAAGCTGCCAATCATTGGCCTGTACAATGTTTGATTTGCTTATGGAGATTTATCATTTGTACTCAATTTACAACCTATGACCATGGGTGTGTTGCTTGGTGCACAATATTCCATTCTAAACTTCTTCGACATTTCCTTGATAAACTTGGTTTGTGAAATGAATATTCCTTTATCGAATTGAGAAATTTGTAAACCAAGAAAGAATGACAATTCACCAAGCATAGACATCTCAAATTCCTTTTGCATTTCTATTGCAAATTCTTGGCACATTTTGTTCATATTGCCTCAAAAAAAGATGTCATCTACATAAACCACAATGATCAATTGTTTTTCTTCCATTATTTTAATGTAGAGATTATTGTTAATAATTCATCTTTTGAAGCTTTGTTGTCGTAGATATTTGTCAAGTCTTGAATACCAGGCTTTGGGAGCTTGTTTTATCCCATATAGTGATTTCTTCAATCAACATACATGATTATTATTTTCTGATAAGAAGAATCCTTTTGGTTGTTCAATGTATGCTTCTTCCTCTAAATTTCCATTGAGAAAGGTATACTTGACATCGATTTGATAGACTTTGAAGTTCTTGAAACATGCAAATGCCAAAAACATTCTGATAGCTTCTAGTCTTGTAACCAGGGCAAAGGTTTCTTCAAAATTGATACCTTCAACTTGAGCATAGCCCTTAAAAACCAATCTTGCTTTATTTCTTATTACTTTTCCATCTTCATTCAACTTCTTCCTCAAAACCCACTTGGTGCCAATTACATTTTTATCTTTTGGTCTTGGAACAAATTCCCATGTATCATTCTTCCCAATTTGATTCAACTCTTCTTCCATGGCATCAATCTAATGCTTTTCTTTGCTAGCTTCTGCAAAGTTCTTAGGCTCTATTTTTTATATCAAAGAGAATTTTGCATGTTCTGGTGCACTTGTTAGTCTTCTTCTAGTCTGAACTCTTGTATATTTATTACCAAGAATTAATTTTTCTTAATGATTGTTTTAGACAAATCTAGATGGTGTCTTTGTATCTTGACGTTCTGATTCTTCTTCTTCATTTTCTTCTTCTCCTTCTCCTTCTTCTTATTTGTAGCTTGGCTCCTCTATTTGAACATTTTCTTTCACCTTCTAATGCCCTACTTCATCCACTTTCACATTGGCACTCTCTATAATTTTACCCAATGCTTTATTGTAACATCGATAAGCCTTGTTTCTTGAAGAATAACCAAGAAATATACCTTCATCAGCTATGGAGTCAAATTTCCCAAAGTCCTCATCATCTCTCTTTATGTAGCACTTGCTTATGAAAACTTTGAAGTATTTAATCATTCTTGATCTACCCTATCATAATTCATAAGGTGTTTTGTTGTTGTTGAATATGATTTGCCCTTTATTCAGAACATAGACTATGGTGTTGACTGCTTCTCTGCGGGACCTGTATGATAAATTAGCTTCTTTCAACAATGTTCTAGCCATCTTTCGTACGATTCAATTCTTCCTTTCTACCACTCCATTATTTTGTGGAGAAACTGCAACTGAAAAATGTCTCTTTATTCCATGAAGCTCATAAAATTCTTCARATTCATTTGAAATAAACTCACCTCCTCTGTCTAATCTTGAGCACTTGATTTTCAAATTAGTTTTGTTTTCAACCAATGCTTTGAATGCTTTGAAATTCTCAAACGCTTCAAAATTTTMTTTTAGAAATGTAACCCATGTCATTCTAGAGTAATCATCAATGAGCAACATGAAGTATTTTTCACCTTGTAAACTTTGTGTTCTTGTAGGCCCACAAAGATCTGTATGAACAAATTCCAATGGATTCATTGTTGAGTACTCCTTTTATTTGAAGCTTGCTCTTGTATGTTTCCCATGATGACATTGCTTGTAAAGAGTGTTCAAAGGTTTAGAAATCTTTAAGATATCTCTCACTATTTGTTTGGTGCTGATTTTTACTAGATTATCAAAGTTTACATGTCCCATTCTTCTATGCCACAATCAACTCTCATATATTTGTCCCATATAACATTTTTCTCCCTTGATCTAATTGAGGATATATACATTGTTTGAAGTTCTATATGCGTTTGCCACTAATCTTCCCAAGCCTTTCTTCCATATCCCACAACCTTGCGAATCAATTGTGAGAGTCTGTCCTTGATTACACATTTTACTGACACTGAGAAGATTGTGTTCCAAATCTTGACATACAAGACATTCTTTGTTTTAATCTTTCCATTATCAAGACTAGAGTACCTTTTCCGATTATCCTTGTGGTAGCATTATCTCCAAATGTTACACTTCCTTCGTTTACTTCCTCCAAAGTGCAAAACTTGTTCTTGTGCCCTATCATGTGTCTTGAGCGTCCACTATCAACATACTATCTATTTCATTTGTTTTGACCATGAAGGGCAATTTTCACAAGCATATATTCCTCCTTCTTCTACTTTCCTACTCGTACTTCCTTTTCCAAACTCTCGTGGGTTCTTTCTTTTGTTTGGCAGGGGTATCTTCTTCCTTGTTTTGTCTAGAAGTTTCTACTACGCCACTTTTACAAAAACATACTATGTGCCCACAATTTTTTCACTTATAACATACAACATTGTAATCAAATTATGGAACAAATGAATTATAGTTTCTATTTGAGAACCCATAAGTACTTATGTTTTTGTTCCATACATGATTATTTATTGCATATTCTCTACAATATATTGCTTTATGACCAAAGTGATTGCAAGAAAAACAATAACTAAGGAAAGAGTTTTGGCATCGAGTTGTGAAAGGCTATCTTGGCGAGAAAGATCTTCTGAATCTATCCTCGCTGTCTTTGGGAGGAATGTCAATTTTTTACAGAACATCATTTTCTCTCTTCATATTGTCTGCATCACTGATGGAGCTTTAGAGTACATCGACATAACTTTTAGATTTTCCTTCATTTACTTTATTCAATGTCTCTATAAATGTTCTTTGGTGGTCATCTGACTCTTATTATAACCAAGACYAGTTTTAATGAGTGTTGATCTTTGGCACTTAATGGTATCATCTAATATTTCAATGCTATTTTCAAACATCACGCTTTTATTCAACTTAGCAACTGACTTCTCTAATTCCTTTCTTAARGAAACAATTTCAACATCTAGTTTCTCGCAATTTCCTTCCTTTTCCTTCAGTTGGATTCTCATCACTTCTTCCATCCTTTTTTCCTCTTCTAGTTGAATCTTTGGGCTAATAAAAGTCTTCTTTGTTTCCTCRAGGCTTTGTGACATTCTTGTTCTTGCATCACGATCCTCCTCTTCATATTTCTATAGTTGCTCCCTTTGTTTCAAATTCTTTTTCTTAAGCTTCTTTATTTCGCTTAAGGCACAAATGAGTTCTTCATCAAGATCTACTTCTGCATATGCTTCGACATTTTGTTCCTCTTCTGAATCCATCATTTCTTTCCCTTTGTATTCATTTTCTGAAGTATCAGTTTCAATTTCCGTGTGTGCTACTGAGATCTACCTTCCAATGGTTAGACTATTTCTGAATGAACCGACTCCGATACCAATTGTTGAGCACACAATTATACTGAGAGGGGGTGGGTGAATCAATATAAGACATTTTTATTTATTTTTCAAACATTCATCTACCATAAGAAAAAAATCATTGCAAAACACAAGATTTAAGTGGAATCCCTTACGAGAGAAAACCACAAAAAAATTCTTTATAATTATTTGTAGGCACCAACCTACTATTACAAAAATTTGTAGGCACCAACCTACTATTACAAAAATGTGTAGGCACCAACATATTGGAGACACCAATCCCCACTGATACAAATTGAGGTAGGCACCAACGTACTCTTATAAATCTTCGTAGACACCAATCCCCACCGCTAAGCACCAACTTAGGAAGAGAAACCAATCTCCTTTAGATATTTGTAGACACCAATTTATTGAAGACACCAATCCCCACCACTAAGCACCAACTTAAGAAGAGACACCAATCTATTACAGATCTTTGTAGACACCAATCCCCACTGCTAAGCACCAATTTAACAAGAGACACCAATCTCTAAGTTGCACCAACCTTGACTGAGTCTACTTGTTATTTATGCCTTCACCAGGTCTGCTCCCTCATTCTGCCTTTGCTGGGTCTACTCACTGTTTATTCCTTCACCAGGTCTGCTCACTACTTTTGTCTTTACCAGGTCTGAACAAAATTTGAATTTCCAAATGGAAACGTTCCCAAAGCTTGTTGTTTTGAGCCTCTTCCCAAGAACAAACTTGTACAACATGGCACATATCCAATTTTGCAAATTTGATTATGAGAATTTTACCTATCTCCTCTATCTCTACAAAATCTCAAGGTCTAAAACATCCCAGAAAATAAGTTATAGCAAAAGTGTCAAGCCGACTTGTTTGAAACTGATTTCATGAGCATTTAGTAACCCTAAATTCCATAGAGCATATCTATAAAACTGTAGCAAGACAACATCTGATATTTTTACCACATGTACACCAAGATCTCTCCTCTATCTCTCCAAAATCTGAGGGTTTGAAACATCCTAGAAAATAAGTTATAGCAAAAGTGCCAAGATGACCTATTTGAAACTGATTTCATGAGCATTCAAGAACCCTAACTTTCATAGAGCATATCTCCAAAATTATAGAGAACCAACATCTGATATTTTTACCACATGTACACCAAGGTCTCTCCTCCATCTCTACAAAATATCAGGGTCTGAAACATCATAGAAATAAGTTATAGCGAAAGTGTAAAGCTGACATGTTTGAAATTGATTTCAGGAGCATTTACGAATGCTAACTTCCACATGGAATATCTCTAAAAATATAGTGAACCATTATCTAATATTTTTACCACAAGTAAACCAAGATCTATCCTCTGTCTCTGCAAAATATTAGGATCTTAAATGTCCTAGAAACAAAGTTATCGCGAAAATTCCAAGATGACTTGAAATTGATTTCACAATTCAATCTTTGCTAATCCATTTTTCACACAAACACTTTCTCTTCTTATACTTTTTCATAACCCTTCATGAAGGAATGTGTCCCTTAATTAAATAATTAATTCCCAATACCATGGGAAAATACTCCAAATAACATGGGCAAACACCCCAACCCCATGGGTTTGAAACTACCATTTCACTTTCTACTTTTTCACATGCACCCTTTTTTTAATATACTTGTAGACCTATATGCATAAATCATTCTTGGAAATGTCGCGTGTATTGTAATGTCTTAATATGACATTAATGACGTCATTAACCCTTTGACATCAATTAGAATAATTCCAATAATGGGAAAATGATAGAGGCTATAAATCGGTGGAAAGTTTTGGGTTTCATCACCAACTATTGTAGACTCAATTGTAGATATACAACAACATTTGCAAGCCAAGGAAAAAGCCAAAGATATACCAATTTTTGAGGAATAGTTGGTTCTCATGAGAAGAATTGTAGTAAAACAAGTATGATTTTTCTTATTCAAAGACTATAAAAGAAGCTTAAGAAATTTTGTTGAAAAAGGAAGACAATAGTTATATAATATATTGATAAAGGGATCATAAACTATTATTGATTTGCTAGTTGTCAAAAATAAGTCTAACAAGGAAAGGTGTATAGATGCCACAAGGCATATGATGCACAAAATGTATTGGTTTTCCTCAATGGACGATAAATAAATCTAAGCAAAGACAATTTCTTTAGGAGATGACATGGTAGATATGAAAATTGCTTTAGGAGATCACAAGGCATATATGGTTATAGGCTAGAGGACAATTCCAATGAGGATGCCTAATGGAGATGTCAAAGATCTCTATGATGTGTTACATATAACAAACTTAAAGAAAAACCTGTACTTAATAACTCAATGGATATTTCCGCCATTGTTATTGACTCGTTATAAGATACTTCCAAGGACCTCATCAAGCATGACGCATGTAGTCCCAAATAGGTTGAACATCTGGAAACAATATACCTTTCTAAAGATCTAGAATTGGAGGAATTGGTTTCTAACATTGGTTATTTACATGGGTTATTTGCTATAAGAATTTGTAGTTGGATACAATATTCAGGGATGTGACAATGTTGATATTGATTGTGTCGTGGTTGGAATTGTTTGCCTCTTGTTCAGATTGTGAATTTGTGTAATGGAACAAGGTTTTGTTGCTAATATAACCCAATGGATATTCCATCTATGTGTATGCTTCCAATTCCAATTGTGTTGCTATGCAAAATTGTTGTGCACTTTGAGATTACATGGTTATAGGTTGTTGTGTTTATTCTAGGGGTTATTGGTTATGTGCACCACACCATCATTCACAATAATCTTGTTTGTTTGATCAAGACTCTAACAATGGATTGACTAGGTAAAGGAAATCAATTACATAAATTGTGATCCACATGCTTCTATTTGGTACTATGTTAGAACATAAACAATGGGTATTTCATATTGGAATAGAATCAAAGATGAGAGGGATGGTTTCTTTGAGACTCTTGACTTTGATATCAAACATGTTTGTTGTGGATATGATCTTTGGCATTTTGGCTTATGAACATAATGGTAAGGGTCGAGAGGAGGCTTTACATGATTGAGTGACTTTATATTTCATCACATAAACTAATTAAAGACTCAAGTTCTCAAGGAAACATGAGATGGATTGAATGGGAACTTGGCATCTGATAGGGTGACTATACAAAGATTGCGTAATATGCCAACCTTCTTGTTGAAAGAAGAGGAAATGATAATCATGAAACATTTGGTATTGAGAACTCATAATACTAATGATCCTTATTGAGTTATCCCGGGATAACACACTTAACTAAGTAGATCAATGTGCAAGATGGATGTTTGAAGATGAATTCATGCTTTAGATCCAAAGCTAGTAATTATGTAAGCTAGTAAATTTCATTTTGTTGATGAATCATGATAGTTAATTACCTTGCATGTGATATATGTTGAAAGGATTAACATTTTCATGATGTTATGTTATGTGTGGTTCCAACTATTATGTTGATGCAATGTTATATTGTTACGTCTTGATAAAGATATGTGGAGGTTATGTTTCTTATGATAATATCTTTGATGTGATGACATCATGTAATTCCATGGAAATATTTATGCTAAGATGTTTCTTGATGACATGTAGGAGCATGTTGTGATAACAATGATGTTGTATTCTCATGATGACATGCAAGAGTTAGCATGTGGATTCTCTCTTTGAGATGTTGATATTATTACTAATGCATCGATTGCATTTTGTGAGGTGGTGATTGTCAGGTTATCCACCAATGGGCCAATAGGGTTGGTTTATTTGACGATCTCGTGGGAGCCCATAACCATGAAGGAGAATATTACAAAGTAACATTTTATGGGTCAGGGCAACTCAATCTACCAAGTATGCTAGTAATTATTATGCCATGTATTGGAGTTTTGATGTTGAAGTCCTGAAGAGGTTGGAGCATTACTCTCCAGTGGTATTGTGGGATTGGACTTTGATGTTTGGGGATGTACCTGGTTGTTGAGGAGGGAGTTTAGGTCATCCTTTCGAGATTCCTGGTGTAAGTGAGTATCAATATAGATGCCTTCTTGGGTAGATGGGTTCTTGAGCCTTAGGGATCTAGATAGATCAATAGGCTTTAAGCATGGTTCTAAAAGTTAGGAAGGACAACTAGAGAGTACTCACGCTTCCCCGATGTTGTGATGTGGACTTTCGATGCCTGTTGTAGTCACTTGGGTGGCTTATACTAGTCCAACAAAGGGTGTTGTGGAAGATGTTGGAGCTAATAGAGGATGTTGTGGAGGATATGGCGAGCTAATTAAAAACCTATAAGTAACATAATCAAAGCTAACTTCGGGACATAGTTTCTCGAAGGAGGGGTGTATGTCATGCCCCATGTTATTATTTAATATATAAATAATAATAATAATAATAATAATAATAATAATAAAAGAAATATAATAATTCTCCTAAAATGGTCATAATAAGTACTTATATGTGTTACGAGGGATAAATATCTATGGTTTTGGGTAGGACCACAACAGACGAAACGACACCAAGAAATACACTCAAATCTTAAGTATGCTAGATACATGAAAATGACAACAAAAGAAAGACTAGAATCATACCTTTTCCAGACGTTCATAGGAGACCACCATTGAGTTCACAATTCAATGCTTGATACCTAAAATGTGTCCTCAACATCCAAGATACCCAAGCATATGGAAATTGTATGAAATGTTAGCATATAAACTAGCATAATCCATTAACATGTATAGCAAATTTACCCATGGAAAATAATATAAACATTTGCAACATATAATTGGATGAGAAAAGAGTATTTCTATTAATATAATCAACAATATTACATAGGTGACAACCTCATGTATTAGCAACTCGTCAAAACCGGGAAACTAAGTCCCTCCACATGGGCCTTCACCACTTCAATACTCAACAAGGAAAGCTCACAAGTTCTAGGAGTAATTGGTATCCTCCTTCACATGATAGGGAGAGCTTGGGGGGGATGAACATAAGGAGAGTTAAAACTTAAAGGATTAAGGGATGAAGACTCAAGGATGTAATATGAGGCAACATTTCTCCAGAGTGTACTCGATCTCAAATTTTTCTCCCCGATTCAAGGCTTGTATATGGCTCCATCTATAGCCTCCCAAGGGAATTGAAGGGTCGAATTGGAGTGTTTCCAACATATGAAAGGACAAGGATCATGTATCTCGTGTCTTAGCATGGAAAATATGAGATATTCTTAATTTTAAGTGCAAAACCTGATGTACACGGGTTGTAATGGAGCAACCGATGTATATGCCTGTTGTATAACTGTAGCCCGCGTATATGTACCAAAATTTGAAATTTTGACTTTTAACTAAGCAAAATGGGGAAACTGAGTCTACAGAGGGAAAGGGTATGTCACCAAAGCATGATTCCAAGGGTGTGGAAAAAATTGTTGTAATAGATTACCCCTAATGTGCGAGGTCAAAGGAGCAATCACGATGGTTGAAATACATTACAATTCCCATAAGTGGAGTAGTGAGGATCCAGCTGGAGGAACTAATCACCCGTCATAATTCTACTATACATATTGACTACACATGGATGCCAATATAAAGTACACTGCAGATCCATGTGCGTATATATAAGATAATTTATCGTGGCCATGAATAGGCAATACAAAGTAGACATATGCCATAGGTGGTCATAGGACGAACAAAACACAGTGGAGTCGAGTCTCAAAATCAATTGAAGATATTTGTATACAATGAATTACAATCTGATCTTCCATGATAACTGAAGTCATATATCACTGGTGCGATGAAAGACAACAACATTTATGTGGTGCTACTAGTATGAGTATGAGTTCTTCTACACTAATCGTTGATGGTGCAAGTCTGCATCATGCGAATAAAGTAGTTGAAGTTGAACACAATGAGACTTCATTTGGTTACCGATCATTGAGGTATACCGTTAACAAGCGTGAGACAACCCACCGATGATGAAAGTAGTCGTCAAGGCACCGAGTACATTCAATAAGCGTGAATAAAGGTGTTGAGGTTGAACACTTGAAGAATCCATCGAGCAAGAGACATTAATGTATTCCCAATTGTCCATGACGAGAGAACCTACCATTGATGACTGCAAGCCTCTAGGTACTCTTATGACTCTAGATCTCGATTCCATAATAGATTAGCCAAAGTCGATGGAATGAGATCCACTAAAAGGAGGGAATTAAGGTATTCCCCATCATCCAACGTGAGGTACAAAGAAATATTAGGAAGAATTCAAATGAACAAGATATGCATGAACTAATGACCATGTGTGTCTCTCGCGTGCATTAGATGAAAATAGTACACAAAAGAGACCCTTTGAATAGCAACCAATAATGAAAATTGTCGACAGAGGCAAGGAAACCACAAATAGGGTCTAATGGAATCCAAGACACTGCACGAATCCCAATGCACAAATAGATTTCTTGTCATCGAACACAAGGGAAACCACCCAGTCAGTGACCAATGAAGAGATGTCACTTGTTGGGTTCAAGGTCACCTACCAATGGTGAACGTAGGCCTAGGGTGCAAGGTAGGACAACAACTTCATGTGATTCTGAGATGCACTTATAAAGGGATGGCTGACATGCAAAGTTAAAAATTCTGAGGAATGGCCAACACGAGTTTACACTTCCTTTAAACAAGAGCATGAGATGGATGGACAACTCAGGCAACATGGACTCAAGAATGAACATGGACAAAATTTTGTGACGCAGGAGGCATTAACAAACCCTCCATAGGGTCTGGAAGAATAACTAGTCAAAGGAGTAAAATATGGGTAACAATTTCATCTTCCTAAGGCCATACTAAACCGAAACCTTTGATGAATGGAATAAAAAATTTGTGCTCTATTAAAAGGCGACATGACTGCTGCCGGTAGAAGATAATACTCTTTTCCCACCCTTTTTTTTTCATCTTTTTCATATTATTAAAGCCTGAAAAAGAGGTAAAAGAATGCTATGATACAAGAGAGCAAACAAGTGTCGCGAACAAGCCAACTAGTTCCATGCAATGGAACATACCTATGCTCTATGCAAGGGACGCATGCAAGATATGGAATCTCAGGGGGATCTTTCCTCTAGGGGTAAGGGGTGTCAAGCTAAAAAGAATATATGAAAGGCACTTCTTGGCGAATGATGAGAAATGTCGGGGCAATGGGATTATAATGAGAAATCCAGAGCCGACATTAGACTCAATAATGCACGCAGGATAATGAAATTCAAATACAACTCAACTTCAAAAAGTAGGCTTCCAATAGTGTTTTTTTTTCTTCGTAAACTTAGTCTCCCGAGCCCAAAAAACTGTAAAATAATACCAAGGAGAACTCCTCTAGTCAATGTTGACTAGAGTATTCCTTTTTCGTAGTTAGTCTATTTGATATAAAAAAGGGGGTCAACTTATATCGAATATATGTTCTTTCAAATCTGCTTAACGAGTGTGAAAGAAAACAAGCTCACTCGACAATATTTTATTTTTTAAGGAGTCTGAAAAGAGATTAACTGAGACTCCAGGATGTAATGGAGGGAGTATCATAGGTAGTAGACAAAAAAAGACTGAGTAGAAGACATGAGGCTTGAACACAATGCCATGGAGGGACTGTAAAGGACTCCCAAACCTATGGAGTAACTTCTTCATGGGAACCAAATGGAAAAAGGGTTCTAACTAGGGCCCCCATGTTTGGTAAGTCTTTATCACTTAATAACATCACTTCTAGTAACAACGAGGAGGTTCTGTGTCACTAAAAAATGGGTTCGTACCTATGGCATATGAATCATGGTCATAGGACGATGCAAAAATGTAGAGCGAGGTGAAAACCTATCATATATGCCAGTGACGATATATACGTACCAGAGGCACAAATGGGCTAAGAAACATTGAAAATCCATCATAACCTGAAAAAACCACTTCAAACCAAGTCTGACACTGCATAATTAGTCCATAGGTTTTCAAAAATAGAAAATACATGGAAATACTATATAAAGTGGGTAAACATATATACACTAAAGTACACTAATATACAAAGCTCATCCTCGAGTTGGAGGGTTCAAGCATAATACCTTTTGAGATAGAGCCCATTTTTGGGCTCTTTCAAAACATTCCCTTCATAATCCTCCAACTCATAGGATCCTTTTCCAAGGACACGTCTCAGAATAATGTGATGGTGCCCCCAAACCAAGGCTGGGTTGAAATCCATGAAATACACCCCCTACTTGGTGAAGGGACCGACGATAATGAATGGGTGAAGAGGGGTAGGGTGCGAGCACATTTTACAAGTGAACACCTAACAAGGGTTACATTTCTTGACCACTTCCATGCAATCTTTAAAAATCGATATCCAAAAATAACCATCTCGCAATATTTTTTGGGTTGTCACAAGCCTAGATAAGTGACCACCACATGCCCCACTGTGATAGTCATTGAGTACGACTTCAGCCTCTTCATGAGTCAAACAACGACAAAAAATATAATCCACCCCCCAATGATACAAAGTGTCACCGATAATGAGGTAGTTTTTACGTCGTCAATCATCCCTCGAAAGATGTTGGGTAATATTTAGAGTTTGAAGGTATAATTGTCGAACTTACTTAGCATTCGGATAAATCTTGATTTCGTGTTCGACAATAATAGGGTCTATCTATAGCATTTTTTCATACGACCAAGCAAACATGTCTTGAAATTCCTTAAAAAGATCGGTGTAAATATGAATTTCTTCAGGCGAGCAATCCACACTGATATAAATGTTCTCAACCTTCCTAGGGGTTTGAGAGATGTTGATCACAATGGTAGGATAGATATTCACCATGTTACCTTCATCATATATGCCATGCTTTTCCAATGGAACCACGGTGTGACCAACAATCTCACTCATGGTGGACCTGAACTCATCTCGTTCGATCCTTTAAAACTCTGGGAGAAAATAAGATCTATGGTGAAGGTCTTCCCAAGGCCTTTTAGGACCAGTCATGGCCTCTAATATCACTTCATCCGAAGGCAAAGTACCATTGCGAAAATCATGTGAACTAGATGAGTTTGCAGCCCATATGGGGTCTAGGACAGGATCCGCCTCTTCCGTCTATGAAGAAGGATGATCCAAGTCTACAGTGGGCTCCTGGATATCCAGATATGCAGTCTTGACTGTAGAAAATGACATTACCATTCTGATGTGTGAGTGACCTTCATACCACGCATTCAAAGAAGGTACAATCCACGGGTCATCGAAATATGAAGTACAAAATGAGAGAGGCCTCAATGATGATGAGTATTAATCAGAAACAACATTAACATACGAGATTGGCACCAAGAAATTAAAGGTTCCCATCAAGGAAGGATACATTCCGACACTAATGTTCTCAGTTTCCTTCTCAAAATTCTCGACAACGGGGACCAAGGGTCCCACCAATGCAGAGGATCTAGAGCGTGAGAAATATAACTGGTCGATCTTGACAATCTTCCCTACATGAAGAAAACGTAAAACATGAAACACCGACGACATGACAATTGTCATATCGTAAGTCCAATTATGCCCCAGTAAAAGATTGTAGTTAAGGGGTGCATCAACCACCTCGATCTCGACAACCAAAGTTTTACCGCCTAACTAGACTTGAAGAGCAAGGAGGATACCATAGGGTCTGAAAAAACACCCATCAAATGCAATTGACATATTCATAGATTGAGAAAGATGGGGAGACCAATGGATTTCTAACAATATAGAGACATCACAGACGTCGAAGCACCTTCATCGATGACGGTACGCTTAATAGCTGTATCCATACATTCCACATGGATTTGAAAAGCCACATGGTAAGGTAAGTGAGGCTGGATATCTGTGACATCGAACTTGATAACGTTCAAGCCACTTGAGTCGAGAGCCCCCAATGGAGATAACAAGGCATTCCTATGTGTTGGGCACATTTGGAGTAACTCCAAATTTGACATTGCACACAATGTTTGGACCAAATCTTCAACAAGTGAGTAATTCTGGGTGGCTCTGGCATTGAGATTATGAGTATAGCACTTAAGAACTCATTTTGGAATGCGAGGCATAGGGTCATGATTATCGATCTACAAAGGTGTTTCCAGAGGGGGAGGATCTGTACCCAAAGTAGGTTGCAGAGGACCATAATCACAAGTCCTGGTGGCTATGCTAATCTCAGATCGAACCATATTCACGCATTGATGGACACCATCATGTGCCAACGGATTTTGACCTCCACCCAACACATTTCCAGTGTTTGAGGTTCCCGAGGCCATATTTTGATTATGCAGAAACATATTAGTTAGCATAACAGACTGTTGTGCTATAATCCCGGAGGATTCTTCTATCTTAGGGCGTAAATGGGTAAGGTGATCCTCTTTACACAACTTACATTGAAACTTCACCTTCTGCTTTTCATTCTTTCCCTCGCCAACATTGTTACCATACTTGTCATTATTTTGATTGTCCTTGTTATTGTTGTTATTATTCCCACCCTTGCGGTTATTATTTCTACCTTTCCTCTTATTCTCTCTAAGTTGTTGGTTACCCTTTGGGTTCGTCGACTGCACATAATGTACTTCCGATGATTGGGTGGGAGGAGACAAAGTTGTAGCTTGTCCAGTTGTAGACTGGTTGAGATATAAATTTTTATTCTGATTTGTCACCTGGTCTGCAGACTTGGCATTTGCTGAGCCTATAATGCCATTGGCATGGGGCCCAAGCTTTTGTCTTGGATCATTACCCGACCATGGTGCGTTAGGAATAATTTCATAGAGTATTCTAGATTGAGCGTATATAAGATCTAATTGTTGGGCTCTAAATATGGCCTCTTCCTCAGTCATTACCACAGATGTAGAAACATCCTTTGAAGTATAAGGAAATAGGGACTTAAGGAACCACTTCAACAAAAACTCTAGAGGTATGTTAGCTTTAATCAATTGCTTTCTTCTACACCACTCTTGAATGTGATTTGATATGTGGGTGGCTTTGTCCTGATGGAAATTCGATAAAATTTTGGTACTGACATTGTAACAAACTATCAGTTGAAAGTGGCTGAGAAAAAATAAGGCCAACTCATGGAAAGTTCAGTAATGTGCCCCCTGGAAACTTGATGTACCATTTCGCAGCAACCCCCATAAGGGTGCGTTGAATATTCTCAAACGGACCGAGTCATCATTAAGAGAGTTTGACGAGCACCATAAGTGAAAAGTAGTAACATGATCGCCTGGATCCTCACCACTCTTACCCTCAAATTTCAGAATGTTTGAGGGAATCTTGGTATGAACTAGGGGCCATGTCGGATCATGACACACAAGGTCATTCATTAATCTTGACATATCTCGAAAATTCAGTATGGACAGAAAATGGAGCCTTGGTTGTGGCATCTGAGTCCATGCTCCCAGGAAAGACTAACTTTGAGAGAATGCAGTCCAAGGATGGTTTTGTTAAACACCATGGCCCTGCTCGGTATGATAATATTCCCCTCCTAAATAATTCATGAAAGTTTGTAAAGGCATCATCACTGATGGGACCGTTTGTGAGGGAAAAGCGATATGATACAAATTACCCATGTGAGGATATACATTTCCCCATGACGAAGGAAATCCGCACGGGGGGTTGCCCATATTAGAAAATTGATTTCCCCTTGATTTCATACCAAAGGTTAGAGGAGGACTTCTATAAGACAAGAATTCATGAGAACATGCATTGTGGACGACTGATAGATGAATGTGATATATGAAGTAGAAACACCGCCCATTTGCCCATTCCATCCTTGAAAATTATAACTAGAATTGGGTCTAGAGGAAGGAGGATTCCAACCCCTTATCATATGAAATGACTAAGGGATATGACCCCCACCAAACATGAAAGGATTATAAGAAGGCGACATGCCCCTTGACCTAAAACTAGTATTGACATTAGATGTCAGAATGGAGGACGACATCTGCAAAGTCATATTCGACATACCAACAGAAAAAGGATTAGAGGCCAGAGGCATCGAATGTGCCCTATAACTAGGCATCCCCGTTGAAAAGGTTCCAGGGGTAATGGATATCTATGATGACGAAGTCATACTACTCAAAAACACAAATGGATATGTCCCCATGGACTAATCTAAGCTAAAGGACTAGGTAGTGCTGACTGAGGGAGTTCTTGAAATCCAAGTAATCGATGGCGAGGGAGTCACAGGGACTCCACTAACCATAGTGGAGGTTGGAGTCAAATAAATACCCATATCTAAATTAGTACTCATGATGGGATGATCGTGAGCATGAGTGGCAGAGATGCATGTACCATGTTTATTAATTCTACACATTTTAGGAGGCGGTTTTGGTATTAGACCAAATTGTGGTAATTGATTCAAGAGCTGACGAGACTGGTGAGGAGGTTGGTCTTGCTCCACGATGACTCAAAAACTGTGACACAAAGAAAAATCCTAAGGCCAACTAATATACAAATAGCACACTCCTAAATAAAAGTAGAGGCCAATGCACACAAACAAGAGAGGGTGGTTGAAAAGGGGCCTCTCGAACTAAAGAAGGTATCCCTCTCCCAGGAGGGGATTGAGACTCCTGAAAAATAGAGCGGATGTAACATAATCAGTTATAAGGACCCCCATGGGCTTCACATCATGATCAGTTAGACCCCTTCGAAGAGAATATCCTCCATAAATTCGGTGTGTTGTATGATCCCTATCTGACTCAGGGTACTTGCAGAATAACCCCTGCAAGTAACCTATGTGGATACCTAGGATATGCAACTAAGTTCACCGCAACTAATGCTCGAGTGAATATGCATAGGTTAGGTCCACTGTATGGGTAGGGTATCTAAGCTCGAAGCTCAAGAAGCACCATAAGGTACCCCAAGAACCCCAGATACGAATAAACCCCAAAAATATCTCCGACGCTAGGAGGGTATTAGAGGGATATATCTGCAACCAACTTTGCGCAACCTCGTGCTTAACTCCGGTTTTAGTGGAGTCTCCCAAGAACACTAATTATAGAATGGGTTTCACCACTCCCTGGACATACACCTATGTTGAGTTTTGTAGCCTTGGAGAAGTTTACTCACAAAATCCTATTCCAAGGCCCTAAATCCTAAACTTGTTTGTGTACCCTAAAAGATAAAATCTTTCTAATCAATTTTAATTACTGAGCGTTAATTTTAGTGTCTTCTGTTTACTCAAGAGGTATGGTCGTGAAACTAATGGTGTTATGACTCAACATATGAAAGAAGCACATGTAAAAACATTATTAAGTACTAGTCTTGTTTTTCAAAAGAAATGGTATGCTTCTAAATGTTGTGCACAAGATGTAGTCTCTTTCAATTTCAATGACAATGCAATCTTTCCTAAAATTCCAAGACTAATGAAATCTAGACAAAAGTGCAAATGATTCAATTGAAATGCAAAATTTTTGTATTTTCGATATACGAAAATGAAAATGCAAAAACAATTTTATTTATTTATTGTATTTTCAATATAAAGGAATGAAAATGCAAAAATGAACTAATAAGCTCTCAGACAGACCCTACTGCAAGCACATGAAGAAAATCCAAGTAGGACACCAAGAAGCTACTACTTAGACCTGAATGCAAGGACTAAACATGAGAAAAATAACAAGAAACAAGTTTGCCAAAAATTTAACAATAACAAAGCTTCCTATCACTTTGTAAGCACTCAACAGACAGAACAACGACCCAACAACACTCATAACCCACCCAAAAAACACCAAATTGATCCTAAAAGGATTATAAAAATATGTATGCAACGGTTATGGGAACATAAGCGTATGTACGTTCACTAGACACAAACGACCCGCATATGTACGCAACCGTTCAGGGAAAACCCACGTATGCCAAGAAAAACAAAGAATGGATAAGAATTAAGCCAAGAAACTCAGATATACAACAATGTAGAGGTTGTTAAGCTATAGGCATTACTGAAACTCAAGAAAAAAAAAGAGAAATCAAAGAGAAAAATCACTAACTAACCAAAAAAGGAGATTCCCTAGTGGAGTCACCAATTATTTTACGAGGGATAAATCTCTATGGTTTGGGGTAGGACCACAACAGACGAAACAACACCAAGAAATCAACTCAAATATCAAGTATGCTATACACATGAACATTCCAACAAAAGAAAGGCTAGAAGCCTACCTCTTTCAGACGTTCGTAGGAGACCACCATTGAGCTCACAATCCAATGCATGATACCTACAACTTGTCCTCAATATCCAAGATACACAAGCATATGGAAAATGTATTAATTATTAGCACATAAACTAGCATAATCCATTAACATGTATAACAAATTTACCCATGGAAAATAATATAAACATTTGCAACATATAATTGGATGAGAAAATAGTATTTTTATTAATATAATCAACATGAGTACATAGGTGACAACCTCCTGTATTAAAAACTCGTTGAAACCAAGATACTAAGTCCCTCCACCTGAGCCTTCGCCACTTCAATCCTCCACAAGGCAAGCTCACAAGTTCTAGGAGTAATTGGGTTCCTCGTTCACAAGATAGGGAGAGCTTGGGGGGTATGAACATAAGGAGAGTTTATAATTAAAGGATTAAGGGATGCAGACTCAAGGATGTAATATGAGGAAAAATTTCTCCAAAGTGTACTTGCTCTTAACTTTTTCTTCCCCCTTCAAGGCTTGTTTATGGATCAATTTATAGCCTCCAAAGGGAATTGAAGGGTCGAATAAGAGAGTTTCCAGCATATGAAAGGCCAAGGATCATGAATCCCGTGACTTGGCATGGAAAATATGAAAATATTTTTAATTTTGAGCACAAAACCCGATGTACACGAGCTATAATGGAGCAACCTGCGTATACACATGTTGTATAACTGTAGCCCGTGTATATGTACAAAAATATGAATTTTTGACTTTTGATTGAGCAAAATGGGGAAACTGAGTCTACTGAGGGAAAGGGTAGGCCACCAAAGCATGATATATAGGGTGTGGCAAAAATTGCTATAAAATTATGAATAAATAATAATAAAGAAGTATATAATAATTATCCAAAAAAGGGTCAATAAGTATTTATTATGGAAATTTGGGTAATTAAATAAAATGGTAAAATAAGTAATGATAATGATGAAGAAACCCTAAAATATAATAAATAAGTAAATAAAGGATCATAGGGATCCCGTTCTTTACCACAGATGGGCTCTATATAAAGAGGGAAAAGAAGGAGAAAAATGATATCTCTTTTGGTTGAGCCATAGAGAGGAAAAGGCTAAGGAATCATTGGCATAATAATAGATTTAGGGCTCGGGGGTGACCTAGTATTGAAGATTTAAGTAGCAAGGTCTACGGTTGGGTGCAAAGTCATCCCACACTCCTGGTTGTGGTTGTCAGATCAAGGTATCGCTACAATCTCCAATTCCCATACTATAGGTATGTTGGTTTCTATTATCACATAAACTTGTCAGAGTCTTCCGAATTTGGGGTTTTTGCCTAGGTCTGTAGTTTTTCTTGTCTTTCTTCCTTTTACAGACCCAATCGTATAGGTGTTTCCTCTCATCTTGTAGTTTTTCTTCTATCTGCCTTCATCCGTTTGATCGACCTATTTTCTCTAAGATCGATCACTTCTCTTTTTAGCTCTGTCACTGATCATTTTGTTTTCCCAAGCCCTTAGTCAGTCGTCCAGGTAATTGTCCACTAAAGCCATAGCCGTAAGCACAAGCGCAACACTTAGAGCTGTCTGATATGGACTCAAATCAAGCGAGCGAGCAAGATCAAATTTCAACGGCGGAGATCCATCAGGCAGATCGGATTGACAACCATTGGGGGATTAGGATCATAGAGTTACACGAAGTATAGCGATAGAATGAGTTCTGAAATCACGAGGCCCATCCCAGCCATTGATCCTAGGAAGGACAGATGGCGCAATATTAGCATTTCGCTGACTCGCAGGATGGACTAGTCAAAGGGCAGAGTCATGAGGACTCGTGAAACATGAAGTCGCGAAACGATCTGGGTCGTTCGTTTCAAAGGGGACGCGGTGTAGGATCAACATGGAGAAGGTCGTTTCGAAAAAGCTCAAGTGAGAAATGTCGATAGCCAAGGTCCCGAATTGTCGATATTCATCTGAGTCGTCCGATCAAAGGGGACGCATGGCACCTGATCCAAGAGATCGCGATTTCATGACTTGAAGGTTTGAGCCTAGGGCACAATGTGAGTTCGTGAAATGCGAAATCACAACGCGCCTGAGAGTTGGGCCCACGATCACAACCCGCAGTCATAAGGAAGCAGGGCCATAAAGAAAGGGGAAGTGCCTGTCGAGCATTAGACGACCGAGATTGTTCAAGCAAATGATCAGGGTCATTAAATTCAAAGTAGATCCGACTGTTGATCTAGAGGAGTCATTTCACAGGAATAAGCATCATGACGTTTGAAATCAAGGGGAGTAAGGACTCCCGGAACGTGAAATCCTAAGATTTCATTTGGGATATGCGCGAGGTCATGGCCCAAGGTCGCATGGAACGATGGAGGGAGTTGCGTCAAGGGCCTAGAGCACCCATATTATTCACATAGGAAGAGTTGTGTGATCTCTAGGAGATGGAACTGACTTGGAGGAG
>SNQJ01S0017703.1:73339-93675 GCA_010110895.2 Picea sitchensis
TGTGTTTGGAGGGGAGCATAGAAGATTGTACAGAGAAGCTCAGTTGGCCTACATTATCAATGACGAAGTAGACCCCACCAACCATCCTATCTTTGCACTCAATACTGATTTGGGATCCGGCTTGTTGCAGCTCACCGATGCCCCTGAACCCCCTCTCAAAATCAGAAAGCAGTCCCATACCCTCTGTGAAGATTCTCCTCCGATTACATCTATTTGGAAAATGTTCTTTGATGGAGCCTCATCTAGAGAAGGTGTTGGTGCTGGTGTGGTCTTTGTTTCACCAGTTCAAGAAATTATATCTCTGTCATACAAACTAGAATTCGAAGCTACCAACAATGTGGCAGAGTATGAGGCTCTTGTTTTGGGTTTAAGGGCTGCAAAAGGCATGGGGATTGAAGAGCTAGAAATATTTGGAGATGCTGAACTAATTGTTCATCAGGTCAAAAATGTTTATCAAGCCAAGCACCCTAGGCTTAAGACTTACAAAAATGAGGTGTGGGACCTAATTGACAATTTCTTCTTAGCTTTCAACATTTCATTTATTCCAAGAGAGGAGAATACTATGGCTGATTCTTTGGCTGTCTCAGCGGGACATTTCAAAACCCCACTACCACCTAAGCTCAAGTATGATGTTGAGGTAAGATATAGGCCCTCTGTACTTGATAATATCAAGCATTGGAAGGTGTTCAAGGATGATCTTGAAATCATAAAATTTCTTGAGTCTGTTGATGAATTCTTTGCATTACACATTGATCAGGATCATGATTATGAAGGTGACCCTCATGCTGATGTATTTTTAAACAAAATTGCCAATCACCATATTGTTTAGCTGGCTAGCATCGCATTTCAAAGGGACTAGTTCCTTTAGAAATATTGTTTGATGGGAATGATGTAGTAGTAAAGTTTAAAGGCCCAACTGAGGATGCTGATGTAGCTGAGTGCAATATTGGTACAGAGGAGGATCCAAAGTTTGTCAAGTTGTCAAGCATCCTATCAAGGGAGCAGAGAGCCGAGTATGCTGAGCTATTAAAGGAATTTGCTGATGTGTTTTCTTGGACCTATGAAGACCTCATAACATACGACACAATCGTCATTGAGCACAAGATCCCATTGAAAGAGGAGGCCAAGCCATTTAGGCAGAAACTAAGACCAATAAATCCTATGCTACTGCCTATTATGGAAAGGGAGGTAAAGAAGATGTTAGATGCCCAAATCATTGTCCCTCTGAGATATTCCGAATGGATGGCCAACTTGGTTCCAATAAGGAAAAATAGTGAAGAAATTAGACTCCATGTTGATTTCAAGAACCTGAACAAAAGCTCTACGAAGGACAATTACCCTTTTCCAAATATGGAACACATATTGCAGAGGGTGACGGGCGCATCCAAGATCTCCATGATTGATGGATTTTCTGGCTACAATTAGATCTCTGTCCTTCTTGAAGGCAGAGAAAAGACAACCTTCACCACTCCTTGGGGCACATTCATGTATGCCAAAATGCCCTTTGGATTGATGAACACAGGAGTAACCTTCCAACGAGGCATGGACATCACCTTCATTGGAGAAAGAGACAAAATCGTGGTCATCTATCTGGATGATATAACAGTCTTCTCCAAATCCGATAAAGAACATTGTCAACATCTGAGAAAGGTATTCTCGAAATGCATAAGGTTTGGTCTCTCCCTAAATCCCAAGAAGTCTTTATTTGCCATGCAGGAAGGAAAATTGTTGGGACACATTGTATCAGCTGAGGGGATCGGGATTGATTCAAGCAGGGTAGAAGATATTAAAGCCTTATAAATTCCCAGATCCAAGAAAGAAGTTCAGTCCTTCCTGGGCAAAATCAATTTTCTTAGAAGGTTTGTTTCAAATTTTGTTGAATTGGTGAAGCATATCACAACCATGCTCAAGAAGGGGAACAAAGTAAAATGGAATGCTGAGTCTAGAGAATCCTTCAACCAAATCAAGAAGGCACTGACTGTAGCACCTTTGCTAATCATTCCTGATTATTCCAAGGATTTTCTGATATTTTCCTTTGCTTCATTTGACACAGTGATCGTTGTTTTACTACAAAAGAATGATGCAGGGCTGGAGTAGTCTATTTCTTTTTTCAACATAGCACTAAGGGACGTGAAAGTCAGATATGACATCATGGAGAAGCATGCCTATGCCTTGGTGAAAGCCCTCAAATATTTCAGAGTCTATATTCTACATTCAAAGATCATTGCATATGTTCCTTCAACTACTGTGAAGGACATCTTCATTCATCTTGACATAGACGGGAGGAGGAGCAAGTGGATTGCCAGAATTCTTGAATTTGATCTGGAAATAAAACCCACTAAGCTAGTTAAAGGCCAAGGTTTAGCCAAGTTGTTGGCTGAATCTAATTGTAAATATTTGGAGGTTAACTTCATCAACACTTGCTTAGAAAATCAGCAGGCTAAAGTGTCTGATAGAAGCCCCCAGGACAACCCCCCATTGGCAGAATGCACTTGGTACAAAGATATTATATATTTTATGCAAAGGTTGTGAGCTCCAGATGGAATGGGGAAAATTAAGGCAAGATCTTTAAAGCTCAAAGCAATTAAATATTGCCTTATCGACCAAGTTTTGTATTGGAAAGACCCTCTAGGAGTGCTTTTAAGATGTTTAGACCCGCAGGAGGCCCAAAAGATTATGTTTGATTTTCATGATAACCTATGTGGGGGACATCACTTCTGGAGAACCACAACCTATAAAATTCTCAGGGCTGGGTACTTTTGGCCTACTCTGTTCACTGATGTCTATGCAAAAATCAGGGCTTGCATCAAATGTCAGAAATTCTCTGGGAAACAATAGTTCAAGTCTCTACGATTGAAGCTTGTAGCTGCTTCAGGATCCTTTCAACAGTGGGGCTTAGACTTTATTGGGGAGATTCATCCTCCTTCAAGTGGTCAACATAGATGGATATTGGCTTCCACAGATTACTTCACCAAATGGATAAAAGTTATCCCCACAAGGAGTGCTTCTCACAAAGTAATCATTGGTTTTCTTGAGGATATTATAACGAGGTTTGGTTTTCCGAAAAGAATCATCACTAATAATGCTGCATCCTTCAAGGCTGAACCATTAATCAAGTTTTGTGAGTAGTTCAAAATTTCATTGATCCACTCTACCCCTTACTATCCACAAGGCAATGGATTAGCAGAGTCATCTAACAAAAGCCTGATAAAGATCAACAAAAGACTGTTAGAAGACAACAATAAAGCATGGGATTCAAGTCTCAAGTTTTCTCTGTGGGCTGATAGAGTGACAACAAAAAGGTCTCTTGGTGTCTTTCCTTTTCAACTTGTGTATGGAGTTGAGGCCATATTTATTTCTCAGCTCACCTTGCTGGTGGAAAAATTCTTCCAAGACTACCAGGGAGAACCTGATGACATGGTCATGAGAATATTACAACTGATAGAAGTGCAAGAAACCAGAGAGAAGCCACTGAACAAGACACATGACCATCAACAAAATATCAAGCAGTCATTAGACAAGAAGAGCAGAGAGAAGGATTTCTAGCTGGGAGATCTAATACTTAAATGGGATGCACCCAGACAGGACAAGGGAAAGCATGGTAAATTTGAAGCCCTTTGGATTGGACCCTTCAAAATTTCTAAAACACTTTTAAATAATACTTACTGGTTGCAGAATTTGGAGGGTGACAAATTTTTTGGTGGCTATATAAATGGGCAATTCCTGAATTTTTTTTTTTTTTAAAGCCACAGTCGACATCCCACCATTGTAAACACCATTTTTTTTTTCATTTATTTTGTTTTTAATAGGAGACTCCATAGCCCAAAGCTAAGGCACTGGAACTACTTGTTCTTGACAGCTCGTAGGGAGCATGCCATCCCCTGTGGAGCCAAATGTTATCACATAAAATTGTCAGGAGTCTTTGGTAATTGTCCACAGAAGCCACAGCCATAGGCGCAAGCGCAACACTTAGAGCGGTTTGATATGGACTCAAATCAAGCGAGCGAGCAAGATCAAATTTCAACGGTGGAGATCCATCAGGCAGATCGGATCGACGACTATTAGGCGATCGGGATCATAGATTTACACAAAGTATATCGACAGATTGAGTTATGAAATCGCGAGGCCCATCCCAGCTGTTGATCATGGGAAGGACACATGGTGCAAAATTATCATTTCACTGACTTGTAGGATGGACCAGTCAAAGGGCAGAGTCATGAGGACTCGCGAAACATGAAGTTGTGAAATGATCTGGGCTGTTTGTTTCAAAGGGGACGCGGCGCAGGATCAACATGGAGAAGGTCATTTCAGAAAAGCTCAAGTGAGAAATGTTGAAAGCCGAGGTCTCGAAATGCTGATATTCATTTGGGTCATTTGATCAAAGGGGACACGTGGCGCCCGATCCAAGAGATCATGATTTCACGACTTAGAGGTTTGAGCATGGGGCACAACATGAGTTCGCGAAACGTGAAATTGTGACATGCCTGAGAGTTGGGCCCATGATTACAACCCGCGGTCATATGGAAGCAGGGCCATAAATAAAGGGGAAGTGCTTGTCAAGCAGTGGATGATTGAGATTGTTCAAGCAAATGATCGGGGCCGTTAAATTCAAAGTAGATCCGACCGTTGATCTAGAGGAGCCATTTCACAGGATTAGGCATTGGGACGTTTGAAATCAAGGGGAGTAAGGACTCCCGGAACGTGAAATCTCAAGATTTCATTTGGGATATGCATGAGGTCATGGCCCAAGGTCGCGTGGAACGATAGAAGGAGCTGTGCCAAGGGCCTAGAGCGCCCATATTATTCACAGAGGAAGAGCTGGGTGATCTCAAGGCGCCGTGACTGACTTGGAGGAGTCGTGAACGTCTCCTGGAGCATTCATGGGTATCGGGCTCTGTCCCGATCCTGAGGAAAGTAGTTAATGGCAATGGGGGAGCTAGTTGAAACCTCGTCTCACCCCATAAATGGAAAGCATGGAAAGATGACCGTGTAAGCAGATTGTTAGCCGAAAGTTCCCCTGTCAGCAGATTCTCTTGCAAAGCCCATACTGATCTGAGATCGCGTCTGACAGAAAAAGTGCATACGCAAAGATTTGAATGTAGTAGCCATGTCACATTCCTGGTGGTGGCAGGTTGTCCTAGGTATAAATACTCAGTTTTGATATTTTGTTATGGTCGATGGTAGAGCAAAGCTTCTGTATTGTAAATTTTTAAGTGAAGCTTCTGGTTCTCTGGTTATGCGTTGTATTATGAGACTTCTTGTTTAATGACAGTCAACTTTCTTGCTCCATATTGTTTCCATCTGGTACTGAAAGAGTTCATGATTGACTGATTCACATGAATTATTGTGACTGTATTATGATGAATGTTTGATCATAGTGTTGTTATAATTTCTTTTAGTTTCTTTAAGATTTGAAATTCAAGAAGATCTTGTTTTTTCAAGTTTTTCCTCTTCGGGCTGCTAAAAGACCTGATGTCCGCGGTAGACCTCTACACTCTCCTCACCAAAGTCTTCCCTCTACTCACCCCTACTCCAACTTACTGATTGAAGTTGATTCCAGATCTCAATTGCTTATGCATGCTAGTCCAATTTTCTGTGTTAAAACGATATCATCTCGAGTCTGCACCCATTTGACCTCTTTAAAAACCAACCCGTGACATAAAACTCTGATGGGTACTGGGTTTACCTTTGACGCAATCCAGAGGTGACTTCTAGTGCTAACAGTTTCTTCACCAAAGGTAAGTACCTCATTGCGGCTCCTGTAGGTTGAGTAAATTTATTAAAATTTCCCTATGTTGGAATCAATGTATCTCTGAATTGATAATTTTCTTTAGGTGTATTGGGTAGTTGTATTTGATTTATATCGGGGCATTACAATGGCCTAATGGCATGCCTGATGTGTTCAAAATAAGATCTTTTAAAAACAACCTGATGGCCTATTGAACATGCTCAAAATATGTCATCTTTCAGAGAGGCCCAATGGTTTTTCCATTGGGTGGATCATTTAAAAGGGGGAATTACTTTTGGATAGGCTTGATGGCGAAGGTATGATGTTCAAAGGAGGGTTGATACCCCTCATTGGATATAATTCAAAATGTCCCTATGAGTATTTTGAATGAAGAGGAAATATATTAATGAACCCAAAATGATTAAGTTTGATGAGAAAGATAATAAAAAATTCCCCCCTCTCCCTCTATAAGGATACAAAGGGGGATGAGGACATTACATTGGGATTTATTCTTACCAACACCTTCTAACAATATTGGTTGATTGGTAAAGGGCTTGGATAAATTTTGCATTGTTAGTATTTTTCCCTCCTAGTGACCTAACCATTATTTGCACTCTTAGAATTTGAGGAATCTATGGTATCTTTAGAATATGAGGAATATTTGGATGGTTGTCTTATAGTGCATATTTTCTTGTATGCGACTTGTAGGAAGGGATGAATTTGGGTGCACTCTACGGTACTTATGGTGTTAGCAATAACAATAGGGGGAAAAAGTATATAAATCATAGGGAGTCCAACTTGTCGGTAATGTTCCATTACAACATGTCATCTACAATTGTTTAGTCTTTTATAATTAGAACAACTAGACACCATTGATTTTTTATAGTAAATATTCAAAGGATCATCTCTATTTACCTTTGAATTCACTACTCTACTAAAATATGGCATATCACAATTTGTCAATTTTTTTTTGATCTTGGGGTGCATCGGGTCTTGACTAGGGTTTGTTTCACAAACTATATCCTTGAACATTTGATTTCAATTTGAGGACAAACTGTATTAGGATTAGAAGCTCAATAAATGTCACTATTTTTCTACAAATCATATGCATATACACAAGGATATTAATCACATTACTAGTCATCATGAAAAACCTTATCATAAATTCACAAACCACATTCCTTAGTTTATCAATTTACAAACATTCCTTATGACATGTGACATTGAAGTACTAGGAAAAATGGTTAGATTTGGATTTCATATTTATATATAAAAAGTGTAATAAGCACGAGAATTTAAATATGTATATGTCATATTTAACCAAATTTTATAACCTAATTAATATAATTATGATCTTATATCTTGATCAAAGTATGAACTAGTAGGCTACTTCAAGCTTGTACTATAGGAGGAACTACTTAATGTTGAACTAGAATTCATATGTCTCCTCTACACAAGAAACAATAAAACAATACTTTTGAGTGGACATAAATGTCTTCTAATAAAAATATGTGATTTTTTTTACATTTATGAAATTCCAATTATTGCTAGATGAACTTAACAAGCTATAATATGAATCAAATGAAGATACAAAACTCTATGAACCCACCATTGTTTATGTAATCTGAAAACCATATCGATATCTAGATAATTAAAATAATAAAATGGTGTTAATATATGGGTGAGGATTTATAGTGCTAAGGGATAAAGGCTATAAGGATTGAGGGGCATTGCTAGGTTAGGGATTGTAGGTGTTAAGGATTAAAGTATTAATGAAAGTTTGAGATTAGATGTTATGGTGACTAAGATGGATTTATGACAGTTTTTATATGTATAAATCAATGAACATAATTAAAAAATGAAAGAAATAAAATTTCACCTGGGACAATAAATTATAATGTTTTGAAGTTGAAATGATGTACTAATTAAGGTCATTTTTATCCATAGTTATTCATTGATGATACATTAGGTCAAGGGCCATTTGTCAATTACTTAATTATTATATTTAATTAAAAATAAAAAACAAAGCCACACCCTAAAGACATGCTAAGAAAGCACAAAAAATCCTTAAGAGCCGAAATATGTCTTCCAAATGAACCTGCACCAGGGATGATGAAATCCACCAGTGGGGAAAGACAAGAGAAGGAATGAACAAATTATGGTGGCCATGTATTTAGATATAATGGTGAGGAGGGGCCTTTGAGGTCTATATTACACAAACTATGTCATCTATGCCACTCATGGATGTGATCTATGATATGTGTGGTAGTAGTTTGGAAAAAACTGGTAAGAATTTCATCTCCAGTATCATGATGAATTGATAATTGAAAGGAAGTCAAGAAATACTTGTCTATCAACCCAAATTTGGTGTGGGTGTTGAATATCTTGTCAATATACTGTTTAGTATCCACCCAAGTGAGGGTGCATAGAAATAACTGAAGTTGCAAAAAATCCTTCATGGTGATATTAGAGGAGCACCACAAATGAAAAGCCATAATGTGGTTAGAAAAATCCTCTCTAGGTCAAACTTCAAATTTGGGAATGTTTGAGGGTAACTTGGTGTATGTGTGTAGAAAATTAGGATCATGTTGGATAGGATCATTAATGATATTTTCGAAATCTAAAAGATTAAGGCTATCCATGTATGGTAGGTTAGTCTAGTTGGGTCCAACAATTGTGGGTGGATGGATAGTTGTTGATCTTGATGGGGAAAATCCCAATGAAGTCATGCCAATGGAGTACGAGCTTGAAACAAATGAGCCTAATGAGGACAAGCTCAAATTGGTGTTTAAAGGACATATAACATGCCTCAGTGAAGAGATGAAAATAATATAAATCCCTCCTATCAAAGGAGGAGGGGCATGAAGCCTAACATGGCAACTTATGTGACAAATATTTTAATATATTTCCTATCATTTTAAATCTCTCTAAGACAAAAGGTAATAGGTCCAAGGAAGAGTGTTATATGCAAAATAAAAGACTCAAAGAAAATGTGCTTATATTGAAATCTCTACTCAAATGGTGCAACAATGGTTTTACAAGTGTGTTTCAATAACTCATGGTGTAAAGCTTGGATGTAAAGGTTTCACATGATGTTTTCTCTAAGTAAAAGAATGTTTATATGATTCTAGCAATCCTACACTCAAATCATAACTAGGCCTTCAAATCACTATCAGTGGATGGTGATGAAATCCATCGAATATGGCAAGTGAAGGTATCATAGAGATCGTTATAGTGAATCACTCTTTGGGCACCACCAAGGGTACCACAACTATCCATTTGTGGAGATTTCAAAATCACATGAAATCCACCTAGTGATAGACCTAAGTTTCACAACTAAAATACCTATTCATGTATCATGGACAAGGGGATACCAACTTCTAAAAGTCATGGGATGAAAATGTACCTTAAAAGAGTCGAGTGGTTTTGTCAAATTACCAGTCATGACCTAAGCATTGATACTTGAATGAGAATTTGTCCCTTATACTGATAAAGCACATCTAATAGAAAGTATTTAAAACCTTCCTAGAAAATCAACTATGTTTTATATGAAAAAAAATTATGGGGAGTTATTTAGAAGCCTATCCCCACAATCCAAACTTCAACTATAAATTATTTTTCCCTTAAGAGAGAGTTTAAGCTAGTTAGGATAGGTTGCTTTAATTTTAAAGAGATAAGCTTAGCATCATGGACCAATAAAGTTTGAATTAAGGTGTGAAAATGAGGTATTTCAAACTTCCATCTGTTTCTGATTCACCGATATCACTTAGGAGAAGAGCATAATCCAATAGAAGAGTCCTTAGGTTCTTCATTTTTATACATAAGTGAGTGAGAAAAAGTGACAAATGTTGAAAATGAAATGCTAAACTAAATTGTAGAAAAGGAATAGGAGTGAGATAAATGAATAATTATAATACTAGTTAACAACAACAACAACAACAACAACAACAACAACAACAACAACAACAACAACAACAACAACAACAACAACAACAACAACAATTAATTTTTAGTAACAATAGTGTATAAAGGACGTTGTAGACTTGATGCACGCTAATGCTTCCATGATACATATATGATGCACCACTTGTCCCTATGTTGAAACAATCAATCCAAACATGACGTAGGATGATGCTGCCATGGCATGACAACAACATGCACTATATGTTGTGACAATGCAAGCATGACAAAAACTTGCATTAGTGTCAGAATAGTTGACACAAAAGAAAAAATTGTGTCACAAAGATGATGCATTGGTGATGCATGGACAACATAATGCTTAGAAAAAGGAGAAAAACATGTGACAAAAACTCAAACTTTACATTTCCCTACTATTTGTTTCTAAAATAAATTAAAAATAGGGGGTCACCCTCATTTAATTTTTACATGAACTTGTGGGGCAGACCTTGTGGGGAATCATTGGAACTATTAGATTCCAAGGTAATTTTTTTTTTCTCATTTTCCCCCTATTTTTTAATTTTAATTTACATATTTAAGCCAAGATTTGAAACCAAATTCAGGTTTTGTTTGGAATGGGATGATATTTGGGTTTTATTTTGAATGGGATCATATTTGAATTTTATGAATTTACCAAAATAAAAGACAAGGTAGGGTTTAATGATTACCTCTTACCTCTTTCTCTTCCTCTCCCTATTCCTCTTCCCCTCCCTCTTCCTCTTCTCTCCCTCTCTCTTATCCTTCCTCTTCCTCTCCTTCCACTTCCTATTTTATATGAAAACTACCATGGATATTCCATTAAAACATCTCATCACAACATATCTTGCATTATTTGTTAAATCTTTTATTATGCAAGTTTATTTCCTTAGATCTCATATTCATTATCATTAACTTAATGCTCAAATTTATGGAAATAATTGAAATATGAAAATGAAAGAACAATCAAATAAACACACCGTCCACACAAGTGAACACAAGATGTATCCCATGAAACCTACAATAGGAGAAAACCTAGCTAGAAGGTGAGGCCCATGCTTTGCTCTCTTTTCTTCAGTTATGAAAATGCAAATACAAAGAAAGGAGCACTCACTATGGATTTTCCTTTGACACTGTGGCCTAAATGGTTGTTATATAATATTCATCCTCCTCTATTATGCTCCAAAGTATGACTACTATATTCTCTACTCAACTATGGAACAAGTACAATACTAAAATATTGGAGTCCCCTCTCCTCCTAGTGACCCAATATTTAACATAGTTTGATAAGTATCTAGGGTTAGGGTTTTTGCATTTCTCAACCCTTTATTAGTGTTGGTTTTGGAACTTCTATAATATTCTTGAAATTCCACACGTCACTATCCCCACATATGAGTAATGGGAACTGATGTGGCATCCACTCAGTACCATGGTGGTAAACAAGGTAAGTCAACTTGTAGGATGCATACTTCTGCATATGAACTCCAATTGAAACAATTTCACACCATTGGAAAGGTCTCAATGTGTAGACCAACATCAATAAGTTGGGAGAAATGCATGCAATTTTTTGACCCCAAAAAGTGTCATTTGATGAATCAAAATGGCTTTGGAAGGTTCTAGACTCCAAATTTTCAAACTGGGACCTACCACTAAACTGGGCCATGCAAGCCAATTCCTCCAATTTTTCCACCTAGAAATTACAAAGATATATGTAAAATTATACAATTACCCATTCTAGATCACTCTCCCTCTCTATATTTCCCTCTTCCTCTCTACCTCTCTCCCTCTTCTTTTTCTTCCCCCCCCCTCTCTCACTCATCCTCTTTTTCTTCCCATCCTCCTCTCCTTGTTCCTCTTTTTTTTCTCCCTCTACCTCCTCACCCTCTTCCTCTTTCACTTATCCCTCCTCCCCCTTTTTCCTTTCTCTTCCTCTCTCGCTCTCGCTCTAACAAGTTAAGATAAACCATATAGTTTATTATTTTTTATTAATCATAAAGTGTTACTTATTACTACTAAATTATTATTTTACATCCCTTCAAATAAACCATAATGTTAATCACCCATAATTCACTAAAGTAATTAGCTATACCAAAAGGAACTCCACATCCATCAGGATGAGGGTAGTGAAAATTCCTTTAAAATTTTTGGCTAGTTAAGAGATCAAAATAATAGAGGCCTTTAAGACTTAGAGGATGAATGTGAAAATTTTGATGAAACTCCTATGATAATTAGGAAATAGGGGACAAAGGTGTCATGCAATATTAATGTGCCTACCAACTAATACACATTTTTTTTTTCCAATAATAGCTATATTGAATAATCACTATCATCAATCCAATACTAGCTAGCTTGATTATCACTACCACTCTTCAATCTATGCTATCTACCATTGAGATTCTTGTGCTTCCATGTATCTTTAATTAATTATCTAGGCTAGTTATCAATGGAATTTTTATGCCTACCAACTAATAGGCACGATAATCCAATGGTAGGTAGTTTGGATAATCACGACCATTAATCCAATAGTAGCTAACTTGTCTTATTACTACAACTCTCCAATCACAAGATCCAGTCAAGAACCAAGTCGAGTATTGTTTATCATAAGAGATAGTCACTAGATAATCACTACCATGCTCAAAGACCCAAATCCGAACAATAATTGTCTATTACAAAAATGTCACCAATAGGCATGAGGATCTAATAACAACTAGCTTGGATAATCATCATTGTTTTTTAAACATAAAACCAATGATACTATACTACGACTATTAAATACCAAATAATGTCACTATCACTAACATCAGTGATAAGAATTGGAATGGACTCCCCAATTCATTGTTATACCACACACTCATATCCTCTCTTATCACAATGCAATTTGTAATCGGACTTAATGTTTATTGAATCTTACATGTATTGTTTTGTTTTTTAAATAGTATCCCCCCCCTTTTTTTTCTGTTGGAGTTCAAGGGTTATTTCCCTCCAAACCCACTACTGGAATCTCATTCTATCTACCATAATTGAACCAAGAGGTTGGATTTGGTGAATATTTCACCTATAATTACACATTAATATACTTTAAACATGAAAAATAAAAATAATAAGACAAGTCGATGTGCATGTGATATAACCTTTGCATTGCATGGAAACCATTATTGGATTTTCCAAAGTCTAGTTAGTAGTCACATGGAAAAAAAACATCTTTTTTGAGAAGAAAGAACAAGGTTTGACCGACTCCATGTAGAAGTCATTGGAAATAAATCTTGAACTAGACAATATGAATTAGGGATTACACAAGCCAATGTTCTAGTAGAATAACAAAAAAACATAATAACTATGGTTCCCATCACAACAACTATTATTGGCACAATAAACACCTCAACAACTAGCATCCATCGTAACATGTATGACCAAGGTATATTTTATTATTATGGGATTATGGATTAAGGGGTTAGTTTGTTACTAATTAGTTGATTAAGGGTTATAAATTATGGAGTGATTTGGAGTTTAAAGAGGACAGTGGCCTAGAGGGTTCAATGTTTATTGGTTAGTGGGTTAGGAATTTAGAGGGTTGGTGGCTAAGGGGTTTGAGTTACCTTCAAAAACCACACACATACCCTCTTACATTATTCTTAATGCATATGAAAGATATAAATTTACTTTGACATTATCTATTTCTAGTTGAATTATCCTATTAATTTTGTATTTTCTATGCAATATTTATTAATGTGGAAGAATTTCCATGGAGGGATTTGTCACTATAATAATAGTGTGTAATAAATCACATGGGTAAAAACCATAGGTAGGAGTGGGTAAACAAGACATGATACCAAATCCATAAGCAATGTTACTATCAGATTAAAGAAGAATGTGATTATATCAACTCAATTTTTTTCACCAAAGTCTGGTTGAGTTTGGTAAAATTTCATCACCATTCATTGAATAAAGCATATTTTCACGTGTATTTTCAATGTTTATGTCCAATTATACATATATTTTTCTATGGATTTTATGTACTTACCTCAATAGGTTATCATTATAATAGATCTACATATCATATGGCTTCTAGGGCAGAGGGCTCATATGATGATTCTTTATGTAGGGAAAGAGTTGAGGAATGCCATGAAAGAAAAGGTAAAGATAAAGTAAAATTGACAAAGGCATCAACAAAAAGTCTTTGGTGAGTTGCAATTACATACATTATGTTTGTTATATAATATTGAAAAATATGTATTTATTTTACAAAGATTTTCATTTATAATTTTAATCCTTACTTACCATATTATGCTTATGTTGTATAAAAGATTGATAAAAATAAAATAAAGAAATAAAACAATAAAAAAATGGAGCATTTCTAAAGAGTATAACAAAAAAAGAGAGACCATACACATATAAAGATTACTTTCATTATGTGCAGTAGGGATTAAGTTCTACGCTAAGTCTCATACATAATTACTCTAAGCATGTTATCCATGGTAGGATTTATCTTACATTTTTTAGTGAAATTTAAAGTGTAAGTAAATCCAATATACTACATTTTTCATGGTATTTATTCATTATGTGATGTGCATATTAATGTTTGAGCACATGGTGCAGATATGATGATGAACACAGATGAAGATCTATCTCAATAAAAGAGAAATAAGAGGCTTTTGAGTATGATTATATACAAGTTGATGAAAAAGAAGAGGTTTTAAAATTTGGAACTCGAAAATTTATCAAGAAATTTTGGTATTGTCATTAGAAAGTGGTCAAAAGAATACCAAAAAAATTGGGTTGAAATAAGTAATGCTATTAAGTAAAGAGAATTATGGAATCTACATAGAAGGTTCCCAAATGTACATTTTAGAGATAAATGGTGGGCCCTTCATATATTTTCCAAGACTACCAGGAGGAGGAGACACCATATCAGGTGAAATATGTTTGAAATAGTCTTCTTTTTAGTCATACATGTTTCTAGTTCTTTATCTTTATATATTTTTATTATGTATATTCATTGAATTTTATAGTTGACTTCATTTTCTATGATTTTGAACAAATTCAGTAAGTACATTGATAATCTCCCTCATGATGGAAGAAAAATAAAATAAAAAATGAAAAATAGACCAATAGATGTTGGTAAAATTGTATTTAAAACCATACTTAAGGAATGAATAGAGGCTATGAGGATTGTTGATGACAAGGAGGCATGAGGAGTGGAACCTCAAAGGCCAAACAAAAATTCAACAAAGGTAATAAATAATATATACTTGTAGTTGTTGATTTGGGAAGGAAAAATAATCGAATGTAAAGTTGAATTCTCACTATAAAATATAAAATTTAGTAACTATATGACATAATTATGTCACTAACCCTCTTTAATGCTCTCTTTCATCACACCTTCTCCCCTAGATGCTCTCTCACCACCTTATCACCATAGAAGTGATCAAGGTCTCTTACCTACTTCTTCTTGCTAGAGATCTGCTCTCTCACTACCTCATCACATGAGTAGATGACCAAGGTTTTCCTCCATTGTGTATCCCCTCAGTAGGAGTTCGATCTCATCTCCTAGATAAATTACCCTACACTTCCCCAATCCAATGGTAGGAGTTAGGGTAGGGTTATAACCTTGATTTTAAAGTGTCAATGACTAGTAATGCTTGCAGTTATTTAATATGATATGATTTTAACTTGTTATCTTTCTCTAGTGTAGTATTTTACTAACGTTGACCTACTTTTGTGGTCATTTGTTAAACATTTACAAACTTAAATAATATTATCTTATCTTATGTACAAACACAAATAGACACAAAGAAATTAACAATTACACATTCTTCCATTCAAACTAGGAAGTCCTCGTTTAGAGGACACTTTGAAAGTTTATCAATATAATCTCGTTTATTATGATAATATACTAGCTTACTATATGTCATTATTAAATATGGTTTTATATTATTGCATACAATTAAATGATTTTAGTCATGAGCCTACTAAAGAAGAAATACAATACGACCTAAGGAATGGTTATGAAAGAATGGTGAAAATTTTCCAACCCATGCTCCCAATGATTAATTATTAATTATGTGTTTATTTTTTAATTTATATATAGTCATTAATTGAAATATGTCATGTTCTTCTAGACTGACAATGACCAGAGTGACTCAGAGGGATCAAAGAGTGTTGACAACTTTTTCACCTATATGTTTTTTATTACATCTTTAAATGCCAACATTTTTTTAATCTATTGAACTTGTGTTCTTTTATTATGTTTTCACATAGTGAGGATGAGGAGAGCTCAAAAGATGAAGAGAGCTTTAACTGGATAGTTCATAAGGCACAATACTTGCTAAGGTTTTGCAAATGGGGTAGCAAGCTAAGTGGTCTTGAATGTGGGGAAAAATCCATAGTTAAGTGCGCTTGAGCCATAGGCGTCTTGRGATGGGTGACCACCTGAGAAGTCTTGGTTATCGGGTGCAAGCCCCAKAAGTGATGATTGATGCTATGCGATTCATTTTGCTGGTTTCAATCCCACTTCTTCACCCCTGTGAGTATCACCTGATGCAATGAGTGCTAAGTGGACTATTCAAATCATGATAATTATTGGTCAGTTGCGACTAATACTCATGGATATGGGTCATACATTAATGACTTACTCTACGCAATTTTTGAAAATGATATCTAATATGTTGCACTGTGCAAACCCCTCTATGCTTAAAGGAGGGATCTAACAACCATTCAATCAACTTTTGATGCCATTCATTTCCTTATATGTGTAGATATTTTATTATGCTTTGTTGTATACAAAGTTGACATTTCCCTAGGGTGGCAATGTACCACATGTTTATATGTAGAAAAAATTACATGGTTATTTTACAATCTAATTTAAAATTTCATCATTGCATTTATATATACATGTTTTTTCTTTTTCTTTCATGGTGTGAAATTGATTGGATGTTAGTGTGAAAAAATAGATGCACATTAATCATCAATCTTATCAATATCTACATATTATCAAAATAATAATTACAACAATAATAATAACATTAATATTAATAACTGATTATAATTATGATAATAACTAAATAATTTTTTTTTTTATAATAATTAAATAAATAGTAATAATTCAATATTTAATAATAATTCAATAAATAAAAACAATTTATTAATTAATAATAATTAAATTAATTAAATAATTAAATAATTAATAAAAATTAAATTAATAATAATGATTGTAGTGCCTCGTTTTATTTGACTACTTTTGCAAAACCAGACTTTTTCCTTGAGGGTGTTTTCTTTTAAATGACCCGGTTAATAAATGCTTCGATGACATTTAGACGCTATTTCGTTTGAAAGTTAAAATATGGAAATAGTTGTATTAATTGCATGAGATTAATGAATAAATGTACATGAGATTGATTGTGATTAATTGTAGATGTTGCTAACAAGTTTCTTGAGTGGCATAAAACTTAATGATGCATTGACGTGAGTATCGTCTAGACCGAGTCAGGGAGTAGTTCTTAATTAGTGAATTGTTTTATGTAACTAGATTGATTTATGTCATTATTGATAAGGAAGTGTGTTAGTGGATGGAGACACATGGATCATGCTTGTCGATCTAACTCACAAATGAGTAATGAGGTTGTATAGAGATAGAAAAATACCACGGGGAGAGGTGGAACAACGTCCATGATTCCACCTACTAGCACTCCCACTGTGGCTAGAGTTGAAAAGTGTGGGAAACTTTTGCTCAAGCAGTTGCACGATGTCGTGAGGGTAGGTCGTAGACTCGGCCACTCACAAGGTAAACCAAGGGACGCGTAATAAGGTGGAGGCCTTATTCCTTAACGTCTAGTAGTCTCACAATTAGGGGCAACATTGGAGTTAACGAGGTCTCTACAGGTTGCACCACTTTCCCAATGCTCAAAGTCGAATACTTGAAGGGCATGAAACATGGCACCTTTGAGGTACATAAGTTGAATGTCCTGAAGGGTAGGGAGTGCATGGCACCTTTAGCGTTCTTATAAAAACTGATATGACTAAGTAAAAGTAAATGTGAAATTTATCTAAGGGCAGGGTACACGTAAAATTCCTTAGTGATTAGCGTTTAGTAAAATAATAAATTACATTGATGCCTTAGAAAAAGAGAAAATATTATTAAGAGTCAAGATGTAAATACTTAGTCATATGACTGAAAGTGAAATTAAAAATATAATACATCTAGGAAATGATCTTGAGTCGAAATTTGCATGTTTTAATTTAGAAATTTAATTAATGGGGAAATTCAAATATAAGATAACTCTAACAAAATGAAAAGTGGAGGAGAAAATATAAGAAACAAGAAAAGCTAGGAAACATTTAGGAGAAAATCTAAGAGTCAAGTAAAGTAGGGAAACATCTAGAGGAAAATCCAAGAGACAAGAAAAGAAGGGAAACATCTAGGGGAAAATCTAAAAGACAAAAACAATTAGGAAACATCTAGGAGAAAAACTATAAGTCTAGAAAAGCTAGGGAATCTTGAGTAAAATCTAAGTAACATCTAGGAGTAATTTTAGGAAAGTAAGAAAATGGATGAGGGAAATAATTTATTTTATATTTTTAATTGATAAATTCATGAGCACTGGGGGGTTGTAAAAGAAATGTCTGGGGACAAGAGAAGGATCCAAAATTTTCCCTATTGTTGGATTGTCATTGTAACGACCCCTTTTTGATTCGTGAGTATTCTAGTTGTGAGTTGAACCTAGTGTAGCATTAGAAGTGGGAACCTCATGCTCTCGAGAAGGCACACTATTGCTAGAGTTAGAGTTGGTTCTATACAACCCTGTTGCAACTCGAGGGGCCTTGAGGAAGAAGAGTACCCTTCAACATTGGCAATGAGTTATCTAGTGAGTCCTTTAGAAAATCAACAAGCTCTGGTGAAGACTGGAATATTTGTGACAACTTGACATAGCCAAAGAAATTGATGACAAATGACGAAAGGGAAATTGTAACTCTTTGGTTATGGCAAATTTTGAATTATGTATTTAATGCCATATGTTTTAATGATGATAATTGAAATTGAATGTTCTTGAACATTTTAACCTTTACTTGTGAGTAAATTTGTAAATTGTTTTTGAGTATCATTGATGGAAATTCGAGATGCTTCCATATGTACAAAATCAAATGTGTTTCATTTATATTAGTTAATAAAGATTTTAATATTATTAGATAGTTATGAATAACTTTTATCATTAAAATTTTACCGACGATTATGAATAACTTTTATTATTAAAATTTTATAGAGTTNTTCCATATGTACAAAATCAAATGTGTTTCATTTATATTAGTTAATAAAGATTTTAATATTATTAGATAGTTATGAATAACTTTTATCATTAAAATTTTACCGACGATTATGAATAACTTTTATTATTAAAATTTTATAGAGTTATGAATTAACTTGATCACCCCCATTCAAGTTTCTTTTTGTTCTCTTCAATCTGGCAATAGTTGAATTGACTCTTAGAAATTATAACTACGCAAGCAAACTTTAATTATCAAGTTTATGATTTCCTTAAATTATTAAAAACTGTTTTTTTTTCTTCTTTACTTGGACCCTTAAATTAATGAATTAGAAATGATATATATCTATGCTCTAAATCTACATTGCTCTGCTCGTAATGGAAGTGATGAGTATTCTAGACCAATTATAAAACTTTGAATCCAAGTGCAAGGTATAACCTTCAACAACATGGTCCATTTTCCATTCATTACCATAATAAAGATGTACAAACTTTATTACTAACCCTTGTTGTGATCAATACACTGCTCACCTAGTTATTAGGATCGCTCTAGGTAATATTTCATCTAACTCAATTGTTTACATACATCTATCCGTCACTTCTCAACTAACTATATATATATATGATAGAAAAATTTTGCAATCCAACATTGATGTTAAAACAACTTGATCATATCCTTGTAGAAATTCTTTTGCGAGATTAATTAATCATTACTATAAGAACAAGGCTACTAGGTATCATATACCTGCCGAATATAATAATGAAAGTATTGTTTAAGGAGATATGGAGAAAAGGAGTAGGCATGAAATGAATAGATGGCAGAAATATTTATTACAATAACATTGGGAGAAGTGAAGACATCAATAAGACTTCAAAGTTTTTGGCCAATAAGATATCAGATAAATGAAATTTAAAATTAATCATTATTTTTTAAAACTTTAGATAAAGGGGTGTATATTTTATGGTCAACCATGAACTAATAGAAAGTCAAACCTAACTCAACACTATATACCATGCCTATCGGCAGGTATAATAATGGTTCGGTTATATAATTCTCTTCTTCTTTGTTAGTAATATGTTCTTGAAATATATGCGTGCAATATTATCCATTGTAATATTAATCCTGCTTGTGTAAAAAAAAATATTATGTATGAGTAATCGGATGTATAATCGATTTTAATTTAAGATAGAGAAAATTATTGATAAGTTAGATTAATTATGTTGAAATTCTATGATTAGTGATATTGATTATAAACACTATATACATTCCATGACAAAATTAATCCTTGAGATTTATTAAGATTGAATGTCGTGATTGTTGTCAATGGAGTTTGTTATGTTACCATTGATATTATTCTATTGTGTTAAGTGTATGCCAGAATATGAACTCACAAGTGTTGAAATTAACTCCCCCCCCC
>SNQJ01S0017703.1:98132-113874 GCA_010110895.2 Picea sitchensis
ATGTCACCCCATCCAAGGCCTTTAAAATTTGAATTTTATATACAATGGTTACAATTACTATATCATTAAAAGTGATCCTATGAACTTTAGAACTAGATATTGTCTCCTTTCAAGTTGTTTAACATATTAAGGAAATATTGCAAGATTGTATCAAGTTGACAATTTGAGTCAATACGATGTTCTTTTAACATAACATGATGCAATATTTGATGTAGGTGTAACTATACTAAAATGAAAAGTTCATGTAATATAACACAGATATGGTGTCTACAAGACACAATCTATCCAAATTTGATGCAATTATGATGCAACTATGCCTCTAATGTGATGCCTTTGAGATCAATTTCAATGTAGTACGATGCTACCATGATGTAACAAACATGGGTTCACCAGAACGACACATATGCAATGCTAAATGTGTTTTTTAAACATATATGATGGAATGATGATGTTGTGTTTGGTTTATCAATGCCTATAACGTTGCTACAACAACATTAACAAGGGCTAGAAGAACTTGCCATGACACATATGTGACATAAAAAACGATGCCCCCAAATTCATTGTATCTGGCATCATCCACACTTAATTTGTTTTACAAAAAATACACTACATGACCACACTAAAAATGATTCCAGAGTAGTATTGTAGTAGTGATGATGAAGAGTTATGTCATTATATTACAACCTTTGGGTTGATATCTTTTCATTAAAGCCTAGCTAAACTTAACCTTACTGCTAGTTTACTTTTCCTAACAAGTGCAAGTAGAAGTATATAGAATGATAAATACATATAATAACTAATTGTTCTTAAGCTAGATAAACCTATAATACTAATTATATGATAAAATATCTAATTACTTCTCTTCATAATTTTATTTATTTATTTATTAAAATGCGAATAATTAAAAAAAAAATGATATGCAATGAACACCATACACCATATTGTATTTATTGTAATTACCACAAGGTTGATGCAATGGAGAGTAATTTATTTTCTCATATTTCTATTATAGAAAATGTTAGACTTGAAATGAAATATTCCATGAGRTCATCACTATTAGTCATGCATTCCCCTCATTCTCTTTATTTGGAAATAAGGTAGACTTTATTTCTTTATTTATATATGCAAGCTTCTACCATTTTGTTTAGGCATTACATCATATTTTCTTTGTATGTTATACCTTCCACCACATAAAATATAGTTCGTAGAATATTTGGGCCTATGCACTTAGGCTCCCAACTATTTATATACAACAAAATAAAACATTAATATTTTCTTATAAGTTATTAAAACATTAATATTTTCTCATGGGTTATTGCTTCCTTAGGGCATTAGAGTTCCTAGAATATTTGGGCCTATGCACTTATGGTCCCAACTATTTATATATAACAAAATAAAGCATTAATATTTTTTCATAAGTTATTAAAACATTATTAATATTTTCTCATGGGTTATTGCTTCCTATTTATATATAACAAAATAAAGCATTAATATTTTCTCATAAGTTATTAAAACATTAGTATTTTCTCACGGGTTATTGCTTCCTTAGGGTACCAAGATTAGAATATTTGGGCCTATGCACTTATGCTCCCAACTATTTATATATAACAAAATAAAGCATTAATATTTTCTCATAAGTTATTAAAACATTAGTATTTTCTCATGGGTTAAAACATTAGTATTTTCTCATGGGTTATAACAAAATAAAGCATTAATATTTTCTCATAAGTTATTAAAACATTAGTATTTTCTCATGGGTTAAAACATTAGTATTTTCTCATGGGTTATTGCTTCCTTAGGGCATCAAGATGGGGTATTACATCTCATCTAGTTAAAAAAAGTCCCAAATTCTTAGCTAAGGGTAAATGTTTTTGAAAGTAGTTTTGTTCAACTATCTATACTAAATGCATAATTTGATTGGTTTGTCCTTCTCCTTTATAAATAGAAATGATTCTCCTAAAATTGAAAAACTCAATTGAATAAACCCTTTATCTATTAATTCATGAAATTGCATTTTCAAACCCTAAAACTATGGAGTATTCATTGTGTACTAATTTTTAAAATTAATTTTAGTTCAAAGAACAATGTCTATTGAAAAATCTATGTCCCTCTTAAGAGTAAGTCTAGGTATGTCATCTAAAAATACATCAGTAAAATCTTGTAAGACTAGAGAGTCTTCAAGCTCCGGACCATGGTCTTTGATGACATCACATAAGCTATGAACAAATAACAATCTTTCTAAACAATTTCTTAATCTGAAAGGTTAAGAAGTGTTTCTTATAGATATTAGTCTTTGAATTGCCATGCATTATTATAGTACTCCTATCATCATTAATATAGTTAAATTTTGTTTCGGACCATGGTCTTTGATGACATGACATGAGCTATGAACAAATAAAAATCTTTCTAAACAACTTCTTAATCTGAAAGGTTAAGAAGCGTGTCTTATAGATATTAGTCTTTGAATTTCCATGCATTATTATAGTACTCCTCTCATCATTAATATAGTTAAATTTTGTTTTAGTAGTCAACTTTAGCACAATTCGACTCCAACCAATCCATTCCAATGGGGGAATAATAAAGTTATAAGAGATAATATTCAACTACACAGGAATAGAGTGTCCATTTAGCTCAATTGAACATCTTTATACCATTTCAATCACTCATTTTTTAGTTCTAGTGGTCCATCTCAACAAACCATGGCTTATTATTCTTACTTTACTTAAGATAGTGATTCTCAACTATCTTGGGAGTAATATAAATATGAACATAGTATGACTATTAGAGTGAGGTACCATTCTACCATAAGAAGGAAGGGGAGTGTTTAGACACCTCTCAGTTTTAGGACAAAAATGAGAAACCATAGGAGATACAAGAGAGGAAAAAGGAAGAAAGGAAGGCCACTAAATTAATTAGGGTTTAAGTATTTGATTATGTGGCTTAAGGCTATAGGATAACTATGCCAATTCACTTGGGTATCAATAAAAAATAAGTAACAACAAATTAACAAAGGAGGGCAAACTAACTAAGTTAATTTATTGATTTCCTTTGGTAAGATAATGAACCTAAATGTGAAAGATGAAAAAGAGGTGAAAATGAAGGAACTCACTTAGAAGAGGATTTTTGTAGGTGTTGAAGTTGCTTGGGTGCAATATGAGAGATCACATAAACCTCCAAGAGATTACTAATCCACTCAAATGAACTTACACATGTTTCTACTCTTTCTTGCAAATGTACAAAGTTGATCCCAATCCCTCAAAGTACCCTTAAAAAATCTTGTACCTCTCTTTCCCTAGCTCTATTGGAACCTCCCTTGAGGTAGTAAGGTTGAATCATACAAGGTGTTGGAGGGGATTGGACTAATAGAGACATGCTAGTAGAAAACAACAAGCCTTCAAAGAAGAAACTAAATCAAAAGAAAGAGATACTTGTAGAAGTGATAGAGATGATAGGAATAAGCAACCCATGAACATGGAGTGGGAGTTAGAGTGCTAGATGAATATTTGACCCATATATGATAGTGTTCCTATAAGATAATGGGAGGAGGAAACAATTCAGAGAGACTTTACAAAAATAATAGTTGTGATATAAATTGAAAAGCAAACTAACTCAAGGTGTAATTGAACATTAGACTAGTGGTCAATCCCTTATAATTCAATTTTCATTTTATTGAAAGTGGGAACCACAGTTTTTACTACACACTCTCCTACAAGAAAGAAGAAAAATCCATTGTTAAAAATTGATCTTCAACGAATTTCTAGTGACTTTTCAATGTTTATATTTATGGTTACCATGCGTCTTCATATGCCGCCTGCGACGTCCATAACTATTTCGAAAATTGCAATGCAAAGGGGTTTTCGAAAAGCAGTTTGGAGCTAATAGAAGAGGGAACCATCCGCCAGGGTGTAGACACATGGAATTCTTTTATTCCGTGGGTCGGAAAACTGCGTCCAACTGTTGCCTTTGTCCTGTCCTTTGTATTTTGCAGAACTTTTTTCTAGCTCTGAGAAGCTTGTAGGATGCACGCCATGAATAGGTTCAAATCGATCTTTCTGCTGAGTAGATTTATGGTGTTATTTATTTGCGTTGTTTCTTTTTGTTTGGTTCACTTTCCAGTGTGGGTTTTTTTTCTTGTCATCTGCTATGGGGACTAGGGGGGATTGAAGTTGACAAAAATAAGGTTGAAAGATACATACAGGGATTGGTACCCAGTTCTGTGCTTGTAGTTTTCCTATTTTGCTTTCCTTCTTTTTTTTCCTACTTTTATTCTTTTTTTCCCCTTTTCTCTGTTTTCATGCAAACTGAAAGTATCTAACAAACAACTTCAAAATGACAGTTCAAAAGATGAAATAAGTAATAGATGTCGAGTCGTATGAAATAGATACACACTCCATTATACATGACAACATTGACGAGGTTTTTCATAACAATGGGCTTTTTAGATTGGATGCATTCTTGTATACTGTAGGGGATTGCCTTTTCGATGCATTTCATGTTCTACTACATTTTCGTTATTCCTCCACCGACATGCGCAATGGATTGATAGATTATTTTCTAGCCTGTTTAAAAAATGACGACGCTGAGGCATTGGAGTCATATGAATACAATCTGGAATCTGATTTTCTTCGGCAGTTGCATGGAATACATGATGTTGCTACGTATTTTTCAAAGGTGCGGTTGTCTACATCTCCAATTCTGCCTGCACATGAGAGGGGACTTTGGGGAGATACTTTTTGTATACGGTGGTTGTCTAACTGGCTCAATATATCAATTGGAATATGGTCCTTGACAAGAAAAACAAGATATCTACTATTCAACGAAACTGCATCTGACAATCCATATTGCATTTTGTTCCATGATTCCAATGTTGTCAGTGGTCATTATGAACCACTACTGTAAAAAAAAATGTCCATATGAAATGTTGAAGAAGCTCATATTTACTTGTTCCTCATTTGAAAATACCTTGAATCACAGTGGAAACGAATTATGCATCGCATAGACTGCCATGGTTTACAACTAGCAACAACTGTTGTGTTGAAGAGGATGCATAGTAACGGGGGCAAGAGACGCTTCCCCCTCGACAAAGGCGATGGGGTCGGGAGAATATTGCGCCGATGGAACCATCGAGACAATCAAAGGAGAAGTGGTGTGAGGAGAAAACATGGAGGCCTCAGAATCCGAAAGGCTCTTGGGTGAGCCCCACGCTTCTTGTATCCCGACAGTAACTGGGCACAAACGCGTAAGGTGACTTCCTTCGCAAGTCTTGCAAAGGAATTTAGGTTTACCTCTGAGACGTCTAGGCTTCTCGATGTAACTAGCAGGGGAAAGGGAGTCGTCTCCTGCATGATGAATAGAGGCGGGAGACGTGACATGGCTACGATTTGGGGTAAAAAGAACGGTTCCCCCAACATAATTGGTAGAGGTTGGGGGCAAGCTGTCAACATAGTTTGTAGAAAAAAGTTGACCCATCTCTGACATGACTGGCAGAGGTTGGTGATGGAGCACCAGTATGACTGACAGTGACTGGGCTGGCAATAGATTGTGGCATTTGATTCCAAGGTCCGGGGAAAGATTGATTATGAAAAATTACAAGCCAAGCAGGATCTTGGTGTACCCCCAGCCCCAGCCCCAAAAAATGTTGGTTCACGCCAAAATAGTCCTAAGAGGTTTGGACGGGCATCGTCACTGAGGTCTGTGAAGAGACTGAGGTAGGATAAGGATTATTTGAGTGAGGATATATGTTGCCCCCTTGTGAAGGGGTCCCATAAAGAGGGTAGCCCGAACCGTAAAATTGATTCTCCCCATATGAAAGACCTGGGGGTACTTGAGGACCTGTCATGGAAAAAGTGTTCGGAGGAACTGTGATGGCAAATGAAAGATACACGGACAGGGTGTAATAAGTGGGATAAACACCCATCTGAGTGCTGGATCCTGAAGGAGCATAGCTAGAGTTGGATCCATAAAGTGGAAGGCTCCAACCTCCCATGGGGGTACGACTCATATCAAACGACGAAGTAGGCATCAGAGCCATGGTGTCCTCAGATCTAAGGTTAGGATTTATGTATGTGGGCTGGGATAGGATTGCACGGGGGAAGGCATATCAACAGAAAAATGACTAGGGATCCAAGGTGTGGACTGAGCATTGTAGCTCTACATACCATTGTAAAAGGTGGAATGGTTCGTCCCCATGAAATGAGCAGGCATCATGGAGTGGGTAGCAGTGAATGAGGGAGAAAAAGAAACTCCACTGTCCATACCGATGAAACCCAAAATAGACTCCTAAGGTCAACTAGTAGTCAAAGAGCATACCAAAAAGTCAAACGACCAATATGCATGCAAACAGGCTAAAGTGGTTGAGTGGCCTCCCTCGCTAAAGAAGGTATGTCTCGTCCAAGAGGGACCTGAGACTCCCTGCTAAAGTTTGGAGGTAACATAATCAGTTATAGGGGCCCTCGTGGGCTTAACAACCAGTCGATCAGATCCCTCCGGAGAGGTAATCCTCCATAAAGGCTGTGTGCTATCTGACCGCTATCTGACCCAGGGTACAAGCATAATAACCCCTGTAAGTAACCTACGAGATACCTAAGTCAAACAACTAATAAACCACTGTATAACCGATGCACAAGTGAGCAGTCGTAAGTCCGGATCACCGTATGGGCAGGGTAGCAAAGCCCAAAACCTTGAAAGCACCACCTCTCACAGAGGTGTGGGTACTAACAAGATCCCCAAATACGAATAAATCCATAGAAATATGTCTGACGCTAGGTGAGTATCCAGGGGTTATCCCTTCAACTAACTTCGCGCGACCTCGTGATTAACTCCGGTGTGAGCGGAGCCTCCTGATATTACCAATTATACAATGGACTTCTCAACTCCCTGTCTCAGACACATATGTTGATTTAATTGCCTTGGAGAAGTTTACTCACAAAATCCTATTCCAAGGCATTAAATCCTAGACTAGTTTGTGCACCCTAAAAAATAAACCGTGACTAATCAATTTTAGTTTAAAGCGTAAATTTTATTGGTCATGATTACTCAAAAGGGTATGGAAGTGAAAGTCATGATGTTATGACTCTGCAAGAAAATGAATATGAATATAATGCAAAGTCTATCTTTAATTTTTCAATGAATGATATGCTAATAAAAGTAGTGCAATTTTCAATTTCAACTCTACAATTCAGAAGTAAAATGCATTCTTTCTCTAAATGAACTAAGCTAATGATAAAGACTCAAGGAAAAAAATGTTAACCAATGCAAAATGCCTATTTTTTTTTTGTATTTTCAATATATTAAAGAGAAAATGCATGGACTGTAAAGCAACCTGATATATAAATTCTACTGTGTATAAATGAAATAACTCAAGCAAAATACCAAGTAGCCAAGCAAACAACCTAGGGTTCAAGGACAACAAGGATGAAAAACAAAGAGAAAGACTATGCCCAAAAATTCAACTCCCAACAGGTTTCCTGTCAACCTAGAGAAACTCAACATGCACTACAGAGGCCTAAGAAGGCTCAACAATCCTCAAAACTCACCCAACAATCACTAAACCAAGCAAACAAGCAAAGGGAAGTGGTATACACGACTATTCAGGAGAACATGGCGTATATACGCATCTTGCAGTGAGACAACAAGCGGGTATATGCGACTATCTGGGCAAAAGGAGTGTATATGCTTTAAAACAAGGCCAGGCAAAGGCAAGAAGGCTGAAAACTCAGACCCAGAGTGAACAAAATCTGTCAAGCAGTGATACGACAAGAAACGCAAAGGAAAAAGAGAAATGCAGGAAGAAAAAGTACTTCAACCCTTAGAAGGAAGATCTCTCCCCAGTTGAGTCGCCATTTCTGTTACGAGGGAAAAACTCTCTATGGCCAAGGGTAAACCACAACAGACAGGTATGACTGCAGAAATCAACTCAATTCCAACATATGCTATATGAACTAATATGCAAGATAAGAAAGAGGTCTACCTCGATCCAACGTTTGATGATGTTCCACTGTTGAGCACTTTGACCCAAAGCTTATACCTGCAATAAGTTCTTAACAAATGAGTAGAGCAAGTATATAGTGATGATATAAAGGAGTTAGCACATTAGATAGCATAATCCATCAATAAAAAATCCAAACATGCCCATGGATAATAATCATACATTTGCAATATACCAATAGGACGGGAAATGAGTATTTCTATTAATAATTGATCAGTAGAAGTGACAACATTATATACTTCCGTGTCGGCACGGTTCAAAACCAAGAAACCAAGTTCCTTCCAACTGGGCCTCCACCACTTCAATCTTCCACCAAAGGCAAGCTCATAAGAGAGAGTCAATAAGGTTCTCTCAACAATAGGGAAAGAGCTTGGGGGCTAAACACTGTGTTCAGATTTGAGGGACAAAGGGATGCAGACTCAATATGAAGTAATTTCTCCAGAGTAACTTTGCTCTCAAAGTTGAATGCTTTCTCCTCGTTTTCCATAGCTCGAAATTGTGCTTTTATAGCCTTTAGAATGCAACTGAAGGGCCGAGTTAGAACATTTCCAGTATGTGGAAGGCCAAGGATCATAGATCTTATGTTGTGACATGGAAACCCAACCTCATTTTTGTATTTTCTGGCACAAATCCCGATGTACGTGGGTTGTAGTGGAGCAGCCAACGTATACGCATCTGGTATAGCTGATAGGGAGCGTATATGTGGAAAAATGTATATTTTTGGCTCTGGATTCATCAAAAAGGGACGACAAGTCTACATAGGAAAATGGGAAAAGGCCCTCTGTGCAAGATAGCAATGGTGAGGCAAATCTTGCTATAACACTAGTTGTGGAGATAGTCTGTTCAATGCAATTTGTTGTTTGGTAGCAGTGAAGTTCGATGTGCAGTCGCTGCGGCTTTACACTGTACAACCCTTTTGCAATGAAATTATAAGCGGCAACCAACAGGCTTTTAGGTGCTTGCATGAGCACCTTTCGCCATATCTCCTACAAAATATGCCGTCAATTGGAAGTTGGCAAGCATACCTTGTAAACATGGCACTGCCATGTGGAAAAGGGAATGTCGAGGGTTGCAGATTCTGTTTGCAATGGCTGTCTATCATGTTCAGAGTAAATATCTAGGTGTGGTCGGCCTTTCTAGATGGCACTGTCCATTCCTGGTCTATTGATTCAAATTACGATCGAACAATTGACATCCTCTCCTTGAAAATAGATACAACACATATCCATTATGAACATTTTCTTGGACATATCAGTGGTTCAAGGTTGAATGTCTATGCCAGTCAAACCACATCGAATCTGCATACGCGTCACATGCTTTTTAGTGAGAATGAATCTCCTCCTGGTTGTGATATGGCCATACAGGGCTTGAACAAAAGAACCATGCGTGAAATTCATCACAGTTGTGATGAGGCCATACAGGGCTTGAACAAAAGAACCATGCGTGAAATTCATCACAGTTGTGATGAGGCCATACAGGGCTTAAACAAAAAACGTAGAGTAAGTTATCACAACTTGAAAAACTTTATGCGTAAAATTTGTCCCAGTGGTGATGAGGCCATACACCCCTTAAACAAAAAACGTACACTAAGTTATGACAATGTGAATCAGAGTGAAATTCATCCCAGTTGCCATCAGGTCATCATGCCCTTGGACAAGAAATGTAGAGTAAGTTACCACAACTTGAAAAAGGTCATGTGCGAGAGAAAAAAATACATTGCTATGCTTCTTTTTAGAGAAAAACTCACATATCACAATATAAAGAAATTTGTTCGTGCACAACATAAAAAAAAACAGATACGGTCGCATATCCCAGAATGGTCATGCAACTGTCACATTTCGTGGCCTAGAAGCAACACCATGCACTACTACCAATGAAAACCAACAAACACTTTCTACTCATACTTGCCCGCGAAAGAAAAATGCAAGACAGACGTACATGAAACAAATTAAAGACACTCCTTCCATTGCGTGTGCAATTTGTGAACAATTGAATTTATCAAAAAACAGTAAGTCTGTCATGCATGATTTGCAAGCAGAATACCTCTGCTTGACAATGCACGTTCAACCATTTTCCAGTGACAAAATTTGTCTTCCATGCAAACGGTCGCTTAAAAATGGAAAACTGCCACAATTTGCAACCCCTGAGCAAATAAGATGTAATGCACCACTACCAGAAGTAAGTGGACTTACGAAACTTGAGGAGAGACTTGTGTCTCTGTGAATTTCATTTGCAAAAATCAGGCCTTGGGGCTATAAACGACCCCAGATGGGCTTAACATGATCAATTATTAATGTGTTTGTTCAGCTAGATGTTGTGCAAAAAGCCTTGCCACAATTCATTAGTGATACAATGACAATTATTGTGGCTCTGAAAAGACGCTTGTGATACAAAAATGCCTATCAGACAGACAAAGTGCGTGTGCATGTTGTTATGAAAGCATTAAAGGAATTATGTTCCAGGGCCCTGTACAAAGCGCAAAACATTTGTATAAATGAGAACTGGAACAATGTTCTTGCAGAAGAGTTTGCCAACTCTGCAGAGACTCTCGGAAATGCTAGTGAATTTGATATAAGTGATGAATCGGAGAATGAAACACCTTCTGAGACATTGGTGCATGGATTCACTGATTCACACTACATTCGTGACTTGCAAGACAAGAATGTCGAAATTGCACCTGTTGAGGGGCAACGTCCACTTGGAATATTCAAGGACAAATTCGCTAAGGAAATGAACTTTCCAACACTCTTCTATGGAGATCCATGTGCCACTGACATTACAGAACGATTCAGTTATCATAAAATAGTTTGATGGGAGCTGCTACATTCAAGCGATGACTTCTCCTATCAGATAACAAATTTGTTTTTCAAAACAAATCGTATAATAATAGAGCAAGTTCTCTCCTGCATGTGGGTCAAAATAATAAAAGGCCAGTTACAAGGAAGAAAGTTGTTGGCCAAGGATGTCAAGTAAAAAGTAAACCTAGAAAAAATTCTGAAATCTGATATTGAATACATAGATTTCAAAAAACATTCGCACCTCTCTTGACTATTTGCAACAAAACAAAAAAACTATTTTTGCAATGATCCGACAATTGGGCCTGCCAACATTTTTCATCATATTTACGAGTGCAGAGCATTGTTGGGATCCATTGGTAGCTGCCCTATTTGACCTACATAGGAACAAGAAACGTAAAAAACAAATCGATACACTGGAAAATAATCACATTGACTACCTCATCAGAAAATACCCAGTGACATGTACTCGCTACTATAGACATAGAATAAATGCTTTCAAACAATTGATATGTCATGATGAAATGTTTTTTAGAAAAATATCAGACTACTTTTTTGTGACTGAATTCCATAATAGGGGAAATGAACATGACCACATACTATTGTGGATAGAGGGTGCACCAATCTATGGAGCTGACAACAACTCAGAGATCTAAAAATTTGTGGAGAAATACATAACATGCAACACAAATCATTTGGATCCATAACTTGCCAAAGTTCATAGACATTACCATACAAGAAGTTGTAGAAAACGAAAAAACTTGCATTGCAGATACAACTTTCCCATGCTGCCAATGAGAGCTACAAGAATCATAGAGCCACTTAGTTTAGAGGACAATGTTGTTGTTGATAAATCTAAATCCTTGTTCACATTTCTAGAACAAGGAAAATTTGACGAGCTGATGAGCTTCGATGCATTCTTGACAGAGCTAAATCTATCAGAAGATGAGTACATCAAAGCCATACAATGTACGCTTAAGCAACCAACAATTTTCCTTAAACGAAAACTTTCCCATATTTGGAACAACAGTTTCTCCAAGGACATGCTAGTTATGTGGAAAGCAAATAAAGATGCGCAGTACGTGTTCAATGCATATGCTGCAACATCCTACTGTACCTCGTATATGATAAAGGTTGAAAAATCTATGACAAGTGCATTCAAAAGAATACACAAAGAACATGAAAGAAGTCATATTGATGCCATATAAATGATATGCACACTTGGCAACACATTGCTTAATCTTCAACAAATGTCTGCTCAGCAAGCAGTTCACATTGCACTTTCCCTACCCCTCACTTGTAGTTCAAGAAAATGTGTCTTCATAAACACATCTCCACTTGAAAAACACACATTTGTGCTTAAACCACCGGTTTTGCTAGAACAAGAGTCTGAAAATTCAGAAGACATGTTATGTCGCTCTATTGTTGATTATTACCTCCAGCGTCCATCTACTACTAGGCATATCTGCTTAGCATAATTCATATCGCATTACAAAAAAATGGTATATGCTGCTCAATGCATATGCCGCAACATCCTACTATACCTCGTATATGACAAAGGTTGACAAATCTATGACAAGTGCATTAAGAAGAATACACAAAGAACATGAAAGAAGTCATATTGATGCCATACAAATGATACACACACTTGGCAACACATTGCTTAATCTTCAACAAATGTTTGCTCAACAAGCAGTTCACATTGCACTTTCCCTGCCCCTCACTGGTAGTTCAAGAAAATGTGTCTTCATAAACACATATCCACTTGAAAAACGCACATTTGTTCTTAAACCACTGGTTTTGCTAGAACAAGAGCATGACAATTCAGAAGACGTGCTATGTCGCTCTATCGTTGATTATATTCTCCAGCGTCCATCTCCTATTAGGCATATATGTTTAGCAGAATTCGTATCGCATTACAAAAAAAATGGTGTGCCCATATCAAAAAGAAAAAAACCCTCTGTGATACGGTTTGTCAAATACAATAAACATTCTGACTATGAAAACTATTGTAGAGAAAAACTGCTGCTGTATGTTCTGTTCAATGAAAACAAAGAGACATTAAAACATAACTTCTCTACATGGGAGGCTGCGTATGTTGCCTCTGAGACTATAGTGCACATCAAAGAAGCTAGATTTACCTACAATGTTAATCCAACATGGGGTGATCTAGAAATTGCATTTAATGAGCTAGAAAACCCTGACAATCCTGATGAGACATTCACAAACCAAAAAACAAGCAGAACTCCTTGCGATTCCTATGACTTACAAGCATATTTGTCTCGTCCTCCAGTAGGTGGAGGTGAAAAATATATCAATCTTGGTTTTCAAGTCACAAAACATCCTTTCCTAATTGAAAACAATGAATACCACATAATAAGACGTCTGTTGAATCGAGAACAACAAACAATTGTAAAGGACATTGCTCTTAAAAAATGCTTGAACATGGACACTCCTGTGCACTTGTTCCTTATAGGCGGAGCAGGAACATGCAAGACATTCACAACGAAAGCACTGTTCCAAATGCTTATACAAATCTATGATTCAAACAATTCCTCTGATCCTATGAAACCAAAGGGCCTAATAGTTGCATACACAGGAAAACTACATATAATGCAGGTGGAACAACAATCCACTCTGCATTTTTAATGCCTTTTAACAAGTCACAGTTTCTTCCACTTAGAAAGGAAATGTTGGATACATTGTCTAAGCTTTTGAAGAACTCCAATTTGTCTTTATAGCTGAAGCAACTTTGATTGGAAGTCGGTTCTTGTATTTCATTGACAGCCAACTAAGAAGCATAAAACATGTGCACATGAAATACTTTGGAAACATTGACATGATATTCTATGGAGATCTTTACCAGGCACAACCCATCCAAGATTCGTTGATATTTGAACAACCTACCATTAACATGGAAACAATGACGCATGACTTCTGGAGAGACAATATTAAATGCTTTGAATTGCATACTACAATGCGCCAAACAATTAAAACATTCATTGCAATTTTGAATAGAATGCAGACAAAAAGCCAAACATATGATGACTTAACATATATCAATTCGAGGTGCTTGCAACCTGCACCAACAGACCCAACGTTCCCTTACATGTTCTACACAAATAAGGATGTTGCAATTCATAACAACCACATGCTATCACTCATGCCTGGCGATGATATCATCATCAATTCAATTGACTTGGAAGAAGACAACCATGGAAATGTGCCATGTCATGAACATACATCCACTTTACCTTTGTAGCTTGTCCTCAAATTAGAAATGCTGGTTGAAATATATGCCTGTAACTATGATTCACAGGATGGCTTGGTCAATGGTGCAGATGGAATACTCAAAGGCTATACGAAAACAAAAAAACTTGATGTCCTTTGGATTAAGTTCCATGAACCGCATATAGGCAAGCGACAAGCAAGCAAGTTGTCTTATCTATATAATTCAAACACTGGAAGCGACTGGACACCTATTTTGCAAATATCAAATCCAATATCGACATCAACAAAGACAAGTCGACTGAAAAATAAAAAACAGTTTCTGATTAAACTTGCATGTGCACGTATAGTCCACAGATCACAAGGACTAACACTTGATAATGTTGCATTTCAGCCTGTTGGAATTAAGATATATGGAATTGTATACACAACACTGTCCCGTGTCAGAAGCATAGACTCCTTGTTTTTTCTAAGTCCTCTTACAAAAGATAACTTCAAAGTCAAACAAAAAGTTGATATTGAAATGGAATGACTCAGGAACACCACAAAATGGAAACTGCACTATGATTACCAATTCATACAAACAAATTCATCTGTATCAATTCTCTCGCTTAACACACGCAACTTAAATGCACACATGGATGATATACTCAATGACTATGATACAATGCAATCCAATATTCTGTGCTTGCAGGAAACATACATGACATTATGCATGCAGAAAAAAGAATTCCCAAATCACAATTGCATATCAAGTTACATTACACATGGGGTGATGATATTGGTGAAAAAACATGTACCAATTTTGGAGCATATACATATCGAAGAAAAGAATGTTGAGGTGGTGCTTGCAAATTTTTTTTCCATGAAACAAAAATTGCGATACTGAATCTGTATGTTGCTCCCCATGCAACATTCTCCAAAATAGTAGATGTTATTTCCAATGCATTGTGCCATTTCCATCTGGACAGACCCATTGTGCTTGTAGGAGACTTCAATATTGACATGCTACAAAAGAATGGCAGAACAAAAGAATTGGAAAAGTACATGTGCAAATACAGTCTTTGCTTTCTTTTGCACAACACAAACCATCTGCAAAACACACTTATTGACCATGCGTGGTCGAACGTGTCCATTCCTCAATACAATATGTTTATCTTAGAAACATATTGGTCTGATCACAATACAATTGGTATTGCACTTGAATTATGAGATATACATCAAACATTTTGCAAAGTCATATTTCTATGTTTCAAAGCATATTTGTATAGCTTGTTGCAAAAAAAAAAACAAAAAAAAAACAAAGTATCCAGCTTCTTAGTTTTCCCTTATTTGTACACATAATGTTGTGGTCACCATACAGTTGGTGATGTAATTGAATTATAAAATATACATGATGCAAAAGAAACAAAAAAGGTACATCCTTCTAAAAACTATCTGTTACTCTATTCATCTTATTCTATTTTTTTTACTATATGTACATAGTACTTGCCTTTTTCTTTACATGTTAACTTGTGTTCGTATTCTTTTTGTTTTCTACTTTTGTTCATAGAAACAAACCGAAAAACTAGACGCTGCAAAGAACTCCAAACCAGGGATGTAGAGGAATCGATGCAAAGGTGTGTTTTTTCTGCCTGTGTTCCATAGTAAATAGTTTTTTGTTTACTCTGTCTCTATTTGTTGAAATGGTTTGCGGCTGTGTTTTTTTGTTTTTTTTGTTTGTGCCCCCTTC
>SNQJ01S0017703.1:113884-129781 GCA_010110895.2 Picea sitchensis
CCAGGGATGTAGAGGAATCGATGCAAAGGTGTGTTTTTTCTGCCTGTGTTCCATAGTAAATAGTTTTTTGTTTACTCTGTCTCTATTTGTTGAAATGGTTTGCGGCTGTGTTTTTTTGTTTTTTTTGTTTGTGCCCCCTTCGACACTCCATATCTTCCTCTACATTCACTTGTCTTCGTGTGTGTAATACATATTCAATGTTGAGCTCGCCAGTCTTGGAGTCCGTCTGTCAATTTGTATATCGCGGAACTCTGAATGCTGTTTGGAGGACACAGAACAATAGAAGTATAATGTTGAGCCAGCCAGCCCGCAAGTTCGCTTGTCAATTTGTATATCGGGCAACTCTGGCTACTATTTGCAGCACACAAAACATTAGAGGCCCAGTTTAGAGCCCGCCAGCCCGCAATTCCGCGATCCAAAAAAGTGGCTGAGTATTGAATAAGGGATATGTACATGCTTTATAACATGTCATGTCCATACTTTATAAAAGTACATATTTAGTATGTATTGCTCGTTTCTCGGAGCCTGCCAACATTGGAATCTGTCTCTCAATTTGAATATCATGTAACTCAATAGAAGTACAATGTTGAACGAGCTAGCCAACAAGTCCGCTTGGCAATTTGTATATCACACAACTTTTGGTGCTATTTGTAGGACACTGAACATTAGAGGCCCAGTTTAGAGCCTGCGATCCCGCAAGTTTGCGATCCAATAGAAGTGCAATGTTGATCCAACCAGCCCAGAAGTCCAATTTTCAATTTGTATATCGTGCAACTCTGGGTGCTATTTGTAGGACAGAGAACATTAGAGGCCCAATTTATAGCCCGCCAACCCCCAAGTCTGCGATCCAAAAAAGTGGCTAAGTATGGAATAAGGGATTTGTACATATTTACTGTGTATTGCTCATTTCTGGGAGCCCACCAGCCCTGGAGTCTGTCTGTCAATTTATATATCGCGAAAATCAGTAGGGGTACAATGTTGAGCCAGCCAGCCCGCAAGTCGACCTGTCAATTTGTATATCGCGGAATTGTGGGTGCTATTTGTAAAGCACAAAACAATAGAGGCCCATTTTTTAGCCCGCCAGCCCGAGAACCCATGATCCAAAAAGTGTACATGCTCTATAAAATCTCAGCCACCCTGCACGTCCGCTTGTCAATTTGTATATCGCGGAACTCTGGGTGCTATTTGTAGGACACAAAACAATAGACACCTATTTTTTGAGCCCGCCAACCTGAGAACCTGCGATCCACAAAGGGGGAAAGTATGGGATGTGGTATCCGTACATGCTCTATAAAATCTCATGTCCATACTTTATAAAGGTACATATTTAGTTTTGTCTGGTTTGTACACATACTGGTCTGGTCACCACAAAGTTGTTGTTGCACATGGATTATGGAATATGCACTACGAGTCCGACCGAGCCCTTTCGTTTCCTTAGCCAATTTTATGCCCGTGACTTCCCCGGTACGCGTTATCTAACTCTCGTTCCCCATGTTTTGACTATACATCTTGCATCCAAAACTTGGTAATCCATGTCTATGCTCGCGGGTTCCCAGATGGCCAAGTGGCAGATTTCATGTCCATTTATATCTCTACATCAAGAGTTCAACCGAACGTCGTTCGTTTTCATAGTTCCTGATTTTAATGGCCACAGGGTCCTTTGTGGATGCCATCCAACTCTCATGCCCCGTGTGCACGGTATACATCTTGCGCCCAAAACTTCGGTGATCTACAATTGGACCCGTACTCGAAGCTTGCGACTCATTTGTTAATTTTGTTTAATTAAATTGTACAATATCAATATTTATTATTAATAATTTAGTACTTGAAGATAATGTTAGCTATATAACATATATGTTATATGTTATACATGTAGACAATCACAATCTTGAAATCGCCAGTCGTGGAGTCCGTTTGTCAATTTCTGTATCACGGAACTCCCAGTGGTACATGGAGGACACAGAACAATAGAAGTGCAATGTTGAACGAGCTAGCCCGATGTCCGCCTGTCAATTTGTATATCACAGAACTCTGGGTGCTATTTGTAGGACACAGAACAATAGAGACCCAATTTTCAGCCCTCCAGGCTGAGAACCAACAATCCAAAAAGTGGCTAAGTATGGAATGCAGGATCCATGCATGCTCTATAAAATCTGATATCCATACTTTATAAAAGTACATATTTACTATGGATTACTCGTTCCTCAAAAAATTTCTAGGTTCGGAACTGGCGGATACACGTGTTTAGATTTCCAGTTACTTTTATATTGCCACCCAGACCGTCCGCTTGCCCATTTCATATTGTACATATTACATGTAATATGTATTACATATTACATGTAATGTCTTATACATATTCTATTTTGAGCCAGCCACTCATGGAGTCCGTCTGTCAATTTAGAACCTGCCAGCCCGATAACCTGAGATACATATTACATGTAATGTGTAATACATATTCAATCTTGAGTCCGCTAGTCCTGGAGTCCGTCTGTGGATTTGCATATCGTGGAACTCCGAATGTTGTTTGGAGGACACATGACAATATAAGTGCAATGTTCAGCCAGCCAGCCCGCAAGTCCGTGATCCAAAAAAGTGGCTAAGTATGGAATAAGGGATCTGTACATACTCTATAAAATGTCATGTCCATAGTTTATAAAAGTACATATTTAGTATGTATTGCTCTTTTCTCGGAGCCTGCCAGCACTGGAGTCTGTCTGTGAATTTATATATCGCGTAACTCAATAGAAGTACAATGTTGAGCCAACCAACCCGCAAGTCCGCTTGTAAATTTGTATATCGCGAAATTCTGGGTGTTATTTGTAACGCACAGAACAATTGAGACCCGTTTTTGAGCCCGCTAGCCCGAGAACCTGCGATCAAAAAAGTGTACATGCTTTATAAAATCTCAGCTAACCCGCAAGTCCGCTTGTCAATTTGTATATCGCAGAACTCTGAGTACTATTTGTAGGACACCAAACAATAGAGGCCTATTTTTTAGCCTGACAACCCGCGATCTACAAAGTGGCCAAGTTTCGAATGCGGTTTCTGTACTTTATAAAGGTACATTTTTTTTCCCCTTCTTTGTACACATACTGGTCTGGTCACGACACAGTTGGTGTTGCACATGAATTATGAAATATGCAGGAGGAGTCCGACCGACTGCTTTCGTTTCCTTAGCCAATTTTATGTCCGCAGGTTCCCCGCTACGCATTATCGAACTCTTATTCCCCGTGTTATGAGTGTGCATCTTACATCCAAAACTTGGGTAATCCATGTCTATGCTCGTGGGTTCCCAAAGGACAGAGTGCCAGATTTCATGTTTATCTATATCTCTACATCACGAGTTCAACCGACGGTCATTCGTTTTCATAGTTCACGAATTTTATGGTCGCGGGTTCCTTTGTGGGTGCCATCCAACTCTCATGCCCCGTCTACCCAGTATACATCTTGCACCCGAAACTTCGGCGATCTGCAATTGGACCCGGACTCGAAGCTTTCGACTCATTTGATAACTTTGTTTAATTAAATTGTAGAATATCAATATTTAATATTAATAATATAGTACTTGAAAATAATGTTTTTAGATAATGTTAGCTATATAGCATATATGTTGTATGTTATAGATGTAGACAATCACAATCTTGAACTTGCCAGTCCTGGAGTCCGTCTATACATTTGTATATCACGAAACTCTGCCTGCTATTTGTAGGACACAGAACAATAGAGGTCCAATATTGAGCCCGCCAGCCCGAGAACCCGGGATCGAAAAAGTGTCGATTCGTACATACTTTATAAAGGTGCATATTTACTTTTCTCTGATTTGTACACATACTGTTATGGTCACCAGACAGTTGGTGTTGCACATGAATTATGAAATATACACCACGAGTCCGACCGAGCGCTTTCGTTTCCTTAGCCAAATTTATGGCCGCAAGTTCCCAGATACGCCTTGTCGAACTCTCATTGCCATGTCTATGATCGGGGGTTCCCAAACGATGAAGTGGCATCTTTCATGTCCATCTATATCTCTACATCACGTGTCCAACTGACTACCATTTGTTTTTATAGTTCGCAAATTTTATGGCTGCGAGTTACTTTCTCGGCGCCATCCAACTCCCATGCCCCCTCTGCGTAGTATACATCCTACGTCCAAAACTTTAGTGATCTACAATTGCACCCGGAGTCGAAGCTTTCCACTCATTTCATAATTTTCTTTAATTAAATTGTACAATATCAATATTTAATATTCATATTTTAGTACTTGAAAATAATGTTTTTAGATAATGTTAGATATATAACATATATGTTATATGTTATACATGTAGACAATCACAATCTTGAGCCCGCCAGTCCTGGAGTCCATCTGTCAATTTGTATATCGCGGAACTCTGAGTGCTGTTTGGAGGACACAGACCAATACACCTGCAATGTCTTAAAAGCATATATTTTTATATAATAAAAAGTAGCATATATGTATTGATTTGATTGGAGGTCTTATTGTCGGGTTCGCTATTCCCAATGTTTTATATGGCAACATATCCAAACTTTTTCTCGTATACCATCTTTTTGAATAATATATTTTTCCTATGTGTTGCTTGAAGGTGGATTAATGCTAGAATTAGTTCAAATGTTTGTGTTAGCATTTTCTGCTGGCTTAATATATCCATAAGTTTCCATGTCTTGTTTATAAAACTTTAATGCTAACAGCTCATCGTGTAGGCACCGTGTAAATTGTCATTGATGGGCGCAAGGCTCGAGAAGATCTTCCATTAATGCGCACTAAACCAATATTTACGGAGGCTTTTCTTATCCCTTCCCAATGTTAATTTCAACTACCATGGAATGTCATTTGCATGTCATCAGCTTGGTTCGTTCATGAAACCTCCAAGCCTTAAATGTTCTTCACCGTAACTTCCACCTTCAGACTTCTAAGTATGCAATAATTAAGCTTTACTTCTAATAGATCACCATACAACACACATAGAGATTGTCATTAATGAACGAAGAGCTCGAGGAGATTTTCCATTCACATGCATTGAACCAACATTTCCGTGGGGTTATATTATCCCCTCCATTTCTTCATTTGAAGCAACGTCTGGAGCAAACCAACGTTTTCATAAACTACTGGCAACACCTCCACAACAGTTCTGTAGATATACAATGAACATATTTGGACCTGAGGACCAGAACCACCACAGTAACAAAGCATCGCTCCAACGACCTGCCACAGTAACAAAGCAACCCAAAGTTCTTCAAACGGACGAGGTTCATCCTAAAATTGATAGTTCTCATAAGCTTCCCGTGGAGAAGAAGGGAAAAAGAATTGTAGGGGAGGTGGACGAGCCCGAAATTGAGAGTGAAAACATGGATCATGACGCTGATCTGAATAACATATTCTGCAACCTTGATCAGTCGGGAGACACGATTCACCAGAGCTACTCAATGGACATAGTTGATGCCAAATTTTTTGACGAAGATGAATCCTTCGTATTCTAGAGTGCTATTTTTGAAAGCGAATCTAAAAAATTGATTATTGAAAAAAGAGATGTAAAAAATAAGAAAATAAAACATCGTTCAGAACTTCACCTTGCCAATATGTAGGCATCCAAAATCTCCTAACTTCACATGGCAACCAAAGATGCTCTTCATGATTCCATTGGAGTCATTGAGGCTGAGAATGCCACACTAAAGGACGGAATCAAGGAATTAGAGGAAGCTTTGTTTCCTATGCCATTGCTTGGCAGTCCTTTGGCAATAGCCATGCCTGCAACTCCTTGCACCCCTGCAAAAAAACTAAAAGGCTCCTCCACATTCCTCGCATCGTGTAGAGGATATGTGGAGGAAATTATCAACAAAATAATGGAACTGATTACTAAGGCCTGGGAAACATCACAAAATATGGAATCCTTGGGAAGTAGGGCACATAACTTGATCGAACTTCTGCAAACAAATTTAAAAAATGAAGAAACTTTCTCTTTGCACATGGTCATCCCTTTTGCCTTTCATGTCAACAACATGGAAGACACGAAAATAAGACAATATGACCTCCCATCCAAAAAATGGCTCACTCAATTAGAATCATGCTCGAAAGAGAAGGTGAAGAACTTGTATCTCATCGTCCAATCATGTGAGCAAGAAATATCAAAGAAAGAAACATTATTCACAAAGATCACCAAAATAGACTTAGTCGGAAGAACCAACGACTTCGAGGACCCCAGCTTAATTGTCAACTCGTTGGCGTTAACCAAGCAAGCTTTCGATAAGCAAGTTGATAATTTTAAGGCATTATCTTTGGAATTTTTTTACAGGATTCTTGAATATCATGAAGAACACGTGGAAAACTGGCTAGTCCACTATTCGGTATAGAGTGGAGACATTCATTAGGATTTGTGTAATATTTCTATTGATCTAAGCGAATTAGAAAATGAACTTTTCAGCATTAAAATCCGAAATGACATCAACGTCACCCCCTTGAGAAGCTACATTGAAGAGAACTTGAAGCAGGTCACCGACGAAATCCAACAGGAAAAGGCATTAGCAAGCAAATAACAAAAATACTTATATGGAACATCGCTATAAATACTTTGTTTATCAATCTAGTTATTCAAGCGGGCTGGAGAAAAAAACCAACAGGAAAAGGCATCAGTAAGCAAATACCAAAAATACTTATATGTACCATCGCTATAAGTCTATACTTATAGTCCTTTCTTTATCAATCCAATTATTCCACCTTTTCTGAATATAAATCTATAGCCAAAGACTGATATCTTCCCATTTCTACTTTTCAGGTATTACACTCTATCGTCTCCCGCTTCTTCTTTCCACGGTCCTATTTCTTGTACATATTTCTCTTATGGTTTGCGGGAGCCCCAATCCCAGTCTATATGACAAACAAATTTAAATTTCCAGGAATATGTAGCAAACTATTCTTTTTTCATATATTCCAAATAAAACTATTCTTTTCTCTCCATATATATTTATGTGCTCCTAGATTTTCATCTTCAGCTATGTTGAATGTCAAGACATTCTGTTTATTTTATTTCAATTCTCTTTTTCCTGATGCATATCTTTTTCTGCTTCATCATTTTCAAAATTAAATTTGAGATAGATCACTCATTCAAATTTGAGATATCATATATATATATATATATTTCCAGGAATATGTACCACGGTTTTTCATTTTTTTTATATAAATGTCATAAAATTGTGTTCAATACTTTTTTTCGACTCACACATATAGAGAGTATGTCATTTCTTTCATCCTTACCACCTGTCCTTCATACTGCTTGCCACATCTGCACTACAATTTCAAGGCCCAAGTCCAATTGTGTTATTACATCAACACGAGGCCCTTAAAATTCAAATAGTCCACAAGTCCGCTTGTCAATTTGTATATCGTGGAACTCTGGGTGCTATTTGTAGGGAACGGAACAACAGAGCCCAAATTTTGATCCCGCCAGCCCGAGAACCCGCGATCCAAAAAGTGCCTAAGTATGGAATGAGCACTTCGTGCATGATCTATAAAATCTCATGCCCATACTTTATAAAAGTACATATTTGGTATCTATACAAGTAAATATGTACTTTATAAAAGTACATATTTCGTATGTATAATTTATGGTGTCCAGGAACCTATAATTTGATAAATTTCAATTTCTTTTACGTCCAGGAGGCCTTGTTTTAAATAAAACTAATTCGGGAACGCTATTTTTTTTGTGTTTTTGTCCACGAACTTGTGTAACAAACATTACTACTATTCTATTGTATGCTAATTTTTTTTGTGTCCAAGAACCTTTTAAATGTATTACTATTGTACACATTTTTTTTTTGTCCACGCTCCTTTTAAATCTTTCCTGTACTATCAAACTTAGATACTAGGAACCTTCGTTGATGTACCAGACATTAATAATTTTTGATAAATTTCAAATAAAACTAATTCGGGAATACTAAATTCTGCATGGATACCACATGTATTGCAACTTGCAACCCACCTGTCTGTACATGGTCGCATTTACTCCCATTCCAACTTGGCACAGACTACGCTGCCATGCATCACTTGTTTACATTGGTGTTAATTTCGCTGGTAGAAAACTCTTGCAATCCAACATTGATGTTAAAACAACTTGATCATAGCCTTGTAGAAATTCTTTTGCGAGATTAATTAATTGTCACTGGTCCGGTTATGTAATTATCTTTTTCTTTGTTAGTAATTTGTTCTTGAAATACACGCGTGCAATATTATCCATTGTAATATTAATTCTGCTCATGTAAAAAAAAATATTATGTATGAGTTATCAAATATATAATCAATTTTAAAAAAAATATTATGTATGAGTAATCACATATATAATCAATTTAAAAAAAATTATTATGTATGAGTAATCAGATATATAATCAATTTTAATTTAAGATAGACAAAATTATTGATAAATTAGATTGATTATGTTGAAATCATATGATTAATGATATTAATTATAAACAATATATATATCCCAAGAAAAAACTAATCCTTGAGATTTATTTAGATTGAATGTTGTGATTGTTGTTAATGGATTTTGTTATGTTATCATTGATAACATTCTAATGTGCTAAGTGTATGTTAGAATAAGAAACAAACTCCCTTTAAAATTTGAATTTTATAGACAATGGTTACACTTAGTATATCATTAAAAGTGATCCTACTAAATTTAGAACTAGATATTGTCTACTTTCAAGTTGTTTAAAATATTAAGGAAATATTGCAAGATTGTATAGAGTTGACAATTTGAGCCAATAAGATGTTTTTTAACATAACATGATGCAATATTTGATGTATATGTAACTATATTACAATGCAAAGTTCATATAATATGACTCAAATATGGTGTCTGTAAGACACAACCTATCCAAATTTGATGTAAGTATGATGCAACTATGACTCTAATGTGATGCCCTTGAGATCAATTTCGATGTAATGCGATGCTACGATGATGTAACAAACATGGGTTCACAACCAAAACGACACATAGAAAATGCTAAATGTGTTTTTTAAGTATATATGATGCAATGATGACGTTGTGTTTAGCTTAGCAATGCTCTGTACAAGGCAACATTAACAAGGATTAGAAGAACTTTCCATGACACAGATGTGACATAAAAAATGATGCCCCCAAATTCATTGTATCTGGCATCATCCACACTTAATTTGTTTTGCAAAAAATACACTACACGACCACACTAAAAATGATTCCAAAGTAATTTCAGTAGTATTCTAGTAGTGATGATGAAGAGTTATGTCATTATATTACAACCTTTGGGCTGATATCCTTTCATTAAAGCCTAACTAGACTTAACCTTACTGCTAGTTTACTTTTCCTAACAAGTGTAAGTAGAAGTATATAAAATTATAAATAAATACAATAACTAATTGTTTTTAATCTAGTTATGATAAAATATCTAATTACTTTTCTTCAATTTTTTTTTTTTAGCAAATAATTTATTTAAAAAAGAATGCAAATAATTTAAAAAAGAAGAAGGCTCATGATGACTCTTAAATGATATGCAATGAACAACATATTGTAATTACTATAAAATTGAAGTAATGGAGAGTAATTTATTTTCTCATATGTTTATTATAGAAAAGGCTAGACTTGAAATGAAATATTCCATGAGATCATCACAATTAGTCATGCATTCCCCCTCATTCTCTTTATTGGGCAATAGGGTAGACGTCATTTCATTATTTATGTATGCAAGCTTAAGCATTACATCGTATTTTCTTTGTATGTTATACCTTCCATCACATAAAATATAGTTTCTAGAATATTTGGGTTTATGACATAAAATATAATATAGTTTGTAGAATATTTGGGTTTATAACATAAAATATAATAAAATATAATATAGTTTCTAGAATATTTGGGTTTATGACATAAAATATAGTTTCTAGAGTATTTGGGTTTATGAATTTATGCTTCTAATTATTTATATACAACATAATAAAATATTAATATTTTCTTATAAGTTATTAAAATATTAATATTTTTTCATGAGTTATTGTTTTTTTAGGGCACTAAGATGGGGTATTACATCTTATTTAGTTATTTTTAGCAATGGGTAAATATTTTTGTCACACACTCAACCCCTTAAGTATCTTTTTATGGGATGGAGCATATAAATTTCCGTTTTTCTTCGACTTCCCCGAATTCCTCTAAAAAAGACACCATCGCCTTATGCTCGTTGAGAGTCTTCCAACAACTATAAGTTTGTCCAAAACCGAGTTATGTATTGATAGTTATGGCTTTCAGAAATTTTCGGGGCATCATTGGCCAAAGGCCATCCCCTCACCACGTGGCTCTACTTCATTCGTACCAATCGACGTAGCAATGGCATGATCGAAGTCGTCATCTTCTATCGGTGACATGGCCACCGGAGGACGGGGTCATAGGGAAAGTTCCTACCGAGCTTTTGCAGTGTCAGGCCTTCGACCCTTTATCAGTTTCATACAACCCCAAAACCTCTCGAAGTTCCGAAGTCCGAAGGATTTTTCCCATCTAGAATCTAGGGTGGAGAGGTGTCCACCCTCGGGTCTAACAATTTAGGTTTTTTCACTCTTAACACATACCCTATGCCCGACAATGGTCCCGCACTTATTTCACGTCCAGTCCCGTGTTGATACATGGGTTTTCTATGACATGCCATATCATCATAACATACAAGGACTCACCCAACTAGAGGTTAACACTTATCTAACTCTTATAGGCATATTAAATTAATTAATAATTATCATAATATATTCCCACTCTTTCTTTGTTAATAATTTATTTAATCTCTATTAGGGATAATTAATCTTCATTAAAATTAATTAACCCTGTAAATTTCGTCTTTACTTGACCTAAATTACTGGTCCAGTTAAACCAATGATTACTCCCCTTTTTCCTTGAAAATCCAACATTTCAGGATGGATTAGTGTTAATTATTATATTTAAGCCCCATCACATTAACTCATAATCAAATCATAATACTAATTAGTTTTTAATTAATTATATTATAATATAATCATAATAAATTATATTATAATATAATTAAATATTTTAACTTTTACTTAGGGTCACTAATAGCAAGGACTATGTAATTGTAACACCCTGTTTCCCCCAGCTTGTAATTAATCATAAAATAGGATTACCATGCTAAGGCATGTGGACAGTGTAAATGTATTATTGTTTGAGTTGCCAATAACTGACTGTGGGGGTGAAGCTTTGAAAGTATTGGCCATGATATCACTAGAGGAAAGAATGTGAAAACTATAAGAGAGGGTTCATTACATCAAATAACCCCAAATTTCCCTTGATGAGGATAATAAATCTCCTTCGGATCCCAAGGAGAGAAAGCAGTTAATGAAGAAAGGACCAGTGGTTGAATTATCAACCACTCCCATGAATGGGAGCATGTTCTAACTGCACAATGTCAGGCCAAAGTACCATTGGGTATGACAGACCCAACTGACCTGAGTTCCCTTTTGACAGAAGGAACGGGATGGATCGAGAACCATCCTTGGGAAAAGATATAATAAAAATCAGTAAGGAGAATGCACAGAGCTTCCCCAGGGGGATGATGAACAGAAGGCCACGAGCAGAAGCTGAAACAGAGAAGAATCGTTGAGAACCGCGAGAGTTCCTTGGTGATATCATGGCTTGGCACGGGGGTGGCTAGAGTGCTAAGAATGAATGCCTCTGAGCCTATGGTCGGGTGGAAGGACGAACACCCACAATCAGTTAGTTGGCTACCACCCGTAATAGATAAGTAATCACATATCTTGTGTATTTAAGTGGTGTTGTGAATTAAGTTGGATATCCTATGAATGTTGCAGGGATAGATATGTTTTCTTAATGATTTATATTGTACCCTTTTTGTGTCTGCTTGATTGTGTAATTAGGCAAGTAGGAAATTGTATGAATTGGACGTGTTTTTATACTCGTAAATGCTTGCGTCCTGTGGCGGATTAAACTAGATCCACAAACTGTGAGCTCATTGACCTTAGGTATAGTTTCATGTACGCATGTCGACCCTCCTAGTCGTTCTGAGTCCCTTGGAGGAAGGAATCTGTTAAATTTCAGGAGATATAGTGAACATATACACAGGCTCTCTGGGAGGCAAATAGAGACCGAGAACTACTTAAGTTCCAGAGTTGAGGAATGAACGTAAGGGGTGCGTGGAAGAATTCTTCCAAGTGTTACATTCAAGGGAAAGAGCACAAAGCTCTTAAGCCTTTCAGAGCCAACCAAGCTCAGGAAGAACAAATAGATTCAAGTATCGAAAGGGAATATCCTTTTATTTGGAAGATGAATGGTCGAGACCCTTTCGGGAGGATCCGAGGTCTGTCACGACCGTTAGATTTGAAGAAGGAGCACATGCGTTAACGCCTCGACTCCTTCAGCCTTCGCAATTTCGATGAATGTTGGTAACCATCGTGAAGGGGATGGATCCTTTGAAATTTGAAACCTGAAGTCACGATGCGATCTAGACCATAGATCCAAGGATCTATTGGGACCCTTGTTGACCGTTAGATTGGCAAGATCGGAGTTCGCACATCGGGAGGATTGCATGTTGGTGCGATTAAATTTCTGAAACCTGAAGTTACGATGTAATCTGGACCATTGGATCAAGGAAGGTCGTGGACCGTTGATCTGACATGAGCGGATTAACGCAAGGAGTTCGTGGGAATTCAAAATCCCCTAAGGATCAAGCTCATAAGGGATAGCACTTTTTAGAAGTGTCGACGAGATCCAACGAGACAGACTCGTAGGAGAAGCAAAGGTCAAGGCCCTTGAATACTTAGAAAATATTCTAAGTCAGAGGAAATCAGAAGTTCAGGAGGAGGAGCGACAGTCATTGTTGGATCATAGCGCGGAGAATCGAGAACCATCCGATCAAATCAAGGTGCACGAGCCTTAGTGCTTTGCACATGTACGCGTGCAGGTAGAGGTGAACTTGTTTCAAGTTGAAAGCTCAGGAGAGATAGCGTTTTCAGAAACGCAGATGAGACCCAAAGTCACTGGGATTGCAGGAGGTAGTTCAAAGGTGAAGCCTTTGAAACGTATGAAGTCTTCCAAGTCAGGGAAGAAGGCGTAAGATCAGGAGGAGGAGCAATAATGGTCATTGGAACGAGCACTGTGAAGAAACTGGACCGTCAGATCAGAGTCCAGACAATGAGGAACGAGCATAGAGGAGATCATATCTGGGCCGTCATATCTGAGTGCGGGGACCAACAACCGTTGGATCCCAAGGAAAGTGCACGGGGTCTAACCCTTTGAAGGTTCATAGGAGAGAGGACTTTGCAAAGTCCCGAAGTTCCGAAATCATCGGAATCGTCCATCGTCAGAGTTTACAGGTGGCAGTAGATCCGAGAGTTCGAAGAATCGGACTTCGAAATATTTGCAAGGGGAATACTGTAGTTGATCCTAGTCGTTGGTGCTGGGAAGGACGCATGGCGAGAGATCAACATCTCGCTAATTCGTAGTTCAAAAAAGCCCGAGGTAAGAGTTGTGAGAACTCACGAAGTCCGAGTTCACAAAATTGATCACAACCGTTGGATCACAGAGGGTCGTGGGCCGTTGATATGAGGCGAGAGAATTTTGGGGATCGAAAGAGTCGGGACTAACTCGAAACAAATACCTGAAATGCAAACTCACGATTTGATCGCAACCATCGATCGAAGGGAGAGCATGGATGGTATATCTGGTCCCGAGGAACCTCATAAAACTGGGAGTCAGAAGTAGAGAGGTGAGAAACCTTCCAAAGTCATGAAACACAAAGTCCCGATTCACGGGGGAGAATCTGGACCATTGGATCACGGTGGGTCTCGGATCGTTGATATGACACTATTAGGAGTTCGAAGATCGGACTTCTGGAAAAGAGGTAAGTGAACTAATTCCTAGAAATCCTGAGACACGAAGTCCTGATTCGAAAAAGGAGATCAGGACCATTAGATCACCGAGGATCATGCACCGTCGATCTGATGTGGGTGAATTTCGCGAATTAGGGAATCAGGAAAACCAAAAATAGGGGAGAGCTGATTGTCGATCTCGCGAAGTGCGAAGTCCCAAAACACTCGGAAGTTGGGCCCCAGGTCATAACTAGAGGTCACATCAGTGAAGGTTAAGGGAGGAGCTAGCATGCACTAGACTCTTAATTCAGAATTCGGGAAGTTGGGAGAGTCAAGTGACTCACAACAGAATATCTGAAATGTGAATTCACAAAGCGCCTTTTTGGATAGGCGCGTGGTCACAACCGGTGGTCACGTGGAGGAGGCTTGCGTCCAGTGCTAGTTCACGCGGTTGAAGTTTCTCAAGGACCCATGGATTGATTTCTTAGAGGTTCCAGTAGGAACCCGGAGAGCTGCTTCAGCTCAGGAATTTTGAAGATCCATTGAACAAGATTAGAGACTGTGGATGGAGGACTCAACTATTTGAGGAAATATATATATATATTTTTTATTTATGCCTCGTCGTGGGTGTGTTACAAATTGGTATTAGAGCATGGTTACAAAACCTGGCCTGCTTCAACTCATGCACGAGTCGCATAAAGATGTATTGTTATATGCATTTACTCCTTGAGGAGGACTGTAGATTGAACTTGTGATTTTGGGAATTCTTGTTGAATTTTAGAAGAAGAATTTCTTTAACCCATTTGTCAAAGTTGTAACTACTCTTACCGGAGTTACCGTAGTAGGGATATGCTAATTAACAGTGATAATAAAACTTGAATGTGGATAGCTGAAGGTGGCAGGGTTCTGTCAAGGGTAGCTGAAGCCCGAAATCCGAATGACCTGATGTTAGTGACACTACCTCTAAGCATGGGCAGTTGGAACATTAGGCACTGATGATGGATGGTTATATAATGATTAATACCTTTGTGGGCTTAAAGGAATCTAATAGGATCAGGTAGGATCCTTGGCAATTATAGTTACTGCTTTAAATTAAAATCAGAGTATATAACTCCTCATGACCAGAGAAAAGAGAAAATGGGCAAAACCCTATGGACGCTGAGGCAAGAAGTTTTTCTTGCCAGACATTGTCGCATAAAGAGGAAAGTGACCTTGGTTTGTTACTTCCTTGAGAGAAGGCAACATCAATACGAGTGCTATTAAATATGCAAGTGATGCACATGTATGATGAAATAGTATAGGTATACTAAAGGCACAAGGTGACTGCCTAGATGAGTAAAATGTGAGGCAAGCATTGTGCTTGCCAAGATTGAATGAATACCATGGATGCATGGTTGAATCCATTTTGAAGAGTCATGCAAGTTATGTTTTGAATGATAGCTTAAGGGAATGTGCTCCATCTCCCAAGGAAAATCCAGTACAAATAAATCAAAGAGTAAATGAGCATGGATGCTCTATTGTCATGATAAGAGGCGAATGATTATGCCTTTGAGGATCACATGAGAATGATTGTAAACAATCATGAGTTGACTGATTTTAAAGTAGAGATGTATGTAGGCTGTGAAACATACCTATGAAAACTACACACAAGCTTATGATTATGAGTATAACTAAGTACATCATGGACGCAAGTTACCAAAAACTAGAATATGCGTGGATACATAATCTGGAATGCATGTCTATGTCCCTTAAATAATGCTTATTAATAAGCTGAAGCTAATTCAAAGTTGAGGCCATCACAAATAGTGATGGATATGCTATGAGGAAGTTGCATGCGGAAGAATTTCCCTGTGAAGGAAACTGTGTAAGAACTCTGTCAGAAGAACATAGTCATAACCCTAATAATTGCGGAAGGTTGGGCAATGGGCTAGAAATCCTGTCTGTGTAAGAATCATGGATTACATTTTAAAATAAAATGTGTAGGTGGAATAATAACAATTGAATACTGACCACTCTGAGAACCGAATGATAAT